>JADRCH010000082.1:9125141-9127641 GCA_019843965.1 Rhynchomys soricoides
CACACACACTCAGACACACACACACTCAGGCACACACAGAGACATACACACACACTCAGACTCACACACACACACTCAGACACAGATACACATGCACACACAGACACATACATGCACACACTCAGACACATGTGCATACACATAGACACACACAGAGAGACACAGAGACACAGACATACACACACACACCCTGGTGCTGTGACTTGAACCACTAGGACCCTGGCTTGTTACACATGCGTTCTGCCGCTCAGCTACATTACCAGCCAAGCTGAAGAGGACATTTAAATAGTGGTAAGAGAACCTGGAAGGTGGCTCAAAAAGTGCAAGTCCTAGCTGGGTAAGCCTGACAAACCTGAGCTCCTCAGCTCAACCCCCAGAACCCACAGAAGGAGCCAGGCGTGGTGTAATCCCAGCTTTCCTACAGTGAGATGAGAGGCGGAGACAGGGAGCTCAGAGGTCAGACAGACTGAAGGACACAGCACAGCAGCAGAAACAAAAGATGTTCCGCCTCACCAAGATGGAAGGTGAGAACTGATTTCCCCAAGTTGTCCACCTACCTTCCTGTGCACAAGGTGATATACACAGTTAACAAACTGTATAACAGTAACAAATGTATTGCAAACTTAAAATACAAGAGGACCAAAATGCATGGATAGATGGTAAATTTGGACTGAGATGGTATGTCTCAAATACATACTATTTTGAACAACAATCTGGGCACAATAGAATTAAGTTAAAGGCAAGACATTGGACAATGCCAAACTGAAAGTGACTTGCCACAGTGTAAGTCTCTTTGGGGTGACACCTTCCCCTCCTTCTCTTCTCCCACATTTCCCATCTCACCTTATGCCACAGGGCCCGGAGGCAGCTTCTCCGAAGGCTCGTGTGCTGCCATGCCAGATACTCATCCACGAGAGCACGGGCCTGCAGGTCTTGGGGGTACCAGTGGTCAGGAACCTTATACTTGTGCGCCAGGTAGAGCAGGATAGCCACACTGTGTGCACAGGAAGGCAAGGCGGGTAGTTAAAGACTACAGGTTGACTCGATGCCCAGTACCACCTTCTCCTTTTTATTTGCAGATTTATTTATGTTTGTATCTTATGCATGTGAGTGTTCTGTCTGTGTGTATTCCCAAGAGGGCATCAGATCTCACTCTAGATAGTTACCATATGATTTGCTCAGAACTGAACTCAGGAACTCTGGAAGAATAGCCAGTGCTCTTAACCACTGAGCCACCTCTCTAGTCCCTACCTTTTCTGATCTTTCCAGTGAGCCAGTATGAGCCTCGTTTTCAAGATGTGGAAAGCAGGCTCAGAGAAGGGAAGAACCTTGCCTTGCCCCCAGGGGCACAGAGCTCTCTCTTAGTGTCAGAATTGGGTCTTGTTTTCCTGAGGTCACATGGAGACTACCCTGCCACCAGGCAAAATCTCACCACTCAGTGTCCCATCAAGGGTTGAGTTTCTGAGTACAGGGCCAGACAGCCTCCTGGAGGAGGGGCATCTAAGCTGAGCTTTAAGGAAGCTTCCTTTTCTTCAATCCACTCTCATCCTTTGACAGACAGCCTCAGGTGGCCTGACAGTTCAAAAAGGGCTTTCCCAATCCTACCTTTGTTCTTTGAGACAGCCTAGACTAGCTTCAAATCCAAAATTCTTTCGCTTCTGCCTCTGGAACTCTAGGGTTGCAAGCAGGAGCATTATTCTACCTGGCCCTCGGTTCCTCATATCACTCCTGGGAAGGATCAACTTGGATCTTTAAAATCTTACTCCAACACTGGAGAGTGCTGTTGAAGGCTCTAGCATGCTGGAGCATGGCAAACGGCTCTGGCAGGCTTTGTTCCTTCCCCCCATCCTCTCTGCCTTGCTAAACCATTAAATGACATTTCTAAAGCTAGCCACCAAAGTCTATTCCCTTATTTGGCCACTTCCTCCTCTGAGGCTGAATACCAAGGTCCACCCGTCAAAGTGACCATTATCGATCGATCGATCAATCGATCGATCGATAGCCACCTTTTGGGCTGCCCTAAGTAACATGCCCAAATCAAAACAAAGCAACTCATCCTGACATGGGGAGGGGGATGTCCCCTTTTCCCTTCATAAACTGCCATTTGTCCACAACCATGTCTGTCTCCTCTCTATCCAAAAGCAGTCCTTTGTCTCTCTGGGACAAATACCTCTTCCCCTCTCCCCTGTTCTCTCCCCTTCTCCCTCGTCCTCTGTCCTTGTCACTTATCCCCTGCCTGCTTTCCCTCTGGGACAAATATATCTCCTTTATGCTGAGAACTTTGTCTTGGGGCGTCCTGTGGTCAGTCCTTCCCGCTGTAAGATCTTTGAACCACAAAACAAGCAAGGCTCCCAGGAACTCTCTTCTTGCCTTGGATTATGCCCACTACTGGGGAGGTGGAGACAGACCCTAAAGGACACTGGATGCATCTGTTGTGGTCGTATGAAAACTTTCAGTCAAGAATTTGGAACAGTGGATTGATTGGCTTACAGCGACCAGG
>JADRCH010000082.1:9132641-9137854 GCA_019843965.1 Rhynchomys soricoides
CTAGTCCTCTTGTGGTTGGTTTAGTTGAACGCAAAATGTCTTCAAAGGTGTGCCTGCCCTATCTAGTGTGTTAAAATTCCCACTCGTCCCCACCTCCCGGATGGGAAAACTAAGGTATTCCCTCCTGGACCTACAAGCCAAAGATATGGACTAGCACCAGCAAGCAGCAAAGGTGCTGTGACCCCCTGGTGTCACTCCAATCTCAGCTCTGCCATTTGACAAGGTTAGCCTTCCTGTACCTGGAAGCTCTATCTTCTCCGTTCCTCGGACATTTTAGCCCTCTTTGGACTGTGATAGAGAAGTACTTTAGATGTAATTTTTGAACAGGAATGTACTATTAGTCCCAGGCCAAGGTTCCCGCAGATTCCATATCTAGAGAAGGGTTGTAAAGTGGGAAATTCCTTGCTGGTCACGCACATAGTGGACGAAACATAAGATCCCGTTCATGAAAGGTAGAGTCCTCTAATGTAATTCCTTCCTACAAAGCTCCGCCTCTTCATCCTATTCTCAACCAATTAATTTAGAGTTCTCATCAATATGCAAACCGGCATACTGACTTTGGGTCTTCCTTTCTTTCAGACTCAGTTTCTCCATCTTTAAAACGACTGGGAGGCTAGAATCCTTGGAAAGCCCAGCACTCAGGACTCATCTGCTGGGGCATAAGACCACGGTCTGCACCTGGTAGAACCCCCCAGGGCCTACCACCCACGTGGGGTAAATAGTATCAGTGTTACCCACCATCTTAAAACAAGTGCAACTGAACTTGTCAGTGAGAGCATGACGTTTTCTATACCATAAGGAAGATTTCTCGTGGGCTGAAGGGATGGCTCAGCTGTTTAAACTGTTGGTTGCTGTACAGAGGAGGACCAGAATTCAGTTCCCAGCATCCATATTGGGTGGTTGGCAACGCCCTAAAACGTCACCTCCAGGGGGTCCAATGTCTTCTGGCCTCTTGCAGATACCTGCATGCACATGGGCAGACACACACATACACAGGCACATAGATTTAAAAAAAAATTATTTTTTGTTTTGTTTTTCAAGACAGAGTTTCTCTGTATAGCCCTGGCTGTCCTGGAGCTCACTCTGTAGACCAGGCTGGCCTCGAACTCAGAAATCCGCCTGCCTCTGCCTCCCGAGTGCTGGGATTAAAGGCGTGCGCCACCACGGCCCGGCTATTTTTTTAGTATTTAAAAAAAGGAAAGGAACCTCTAATATCTAACAGACCAGTCTCTCTCTTGTTGCCCCTCACAGGGGAGAATAAAGACAGGGTACCCAGCCCTTAAAGGAAGAGATGCTTGCTGTTTTGTGTACTTCTGCCCTGCCTACAGTTAGACAAGAGGGTGTAAAGTGGCCTCAAACAGGGAAATGTCAACCAACGCATTATCTTTTTGTAAGAGAGAAGGTAGCTATTAAGTTTACAGATTGTCTTGCCTCCTCTGCTCACAGATACAGGCTAACTGATTGTGAGTACTGGACTTTTCTGCTGCTTGAATACTCTCAATTTTAACACTTGAAAGGTGTTAAACAATTCAACAGATAAGACTCATCTGGAGTCAGGTAGTGGTGGCTCACACCTTTGATCCCAGCACTCAGGAGGCAGAAGCAGGTGGATCTCTGAGTTCAAGGCCAGCCTGGTCTATAGAGCAAATTCTAAGACAGCCAGGGTTACACAGAGAAATCCCCTCTCAACAAACCAAACCAAAAAGAAAAAAAAAAAAGAAAGAAAAGAAAAAAAAAAGAAGCCTAAGGTCAAAAGGTCAAAGTTTAGTACATTGGTGTCAACTCTCTAAAAATCAATGGAGTTCCCATAAGTTACTAATTATTCTTGGTAATAGTTACAAATACAGGCTTAAGAAAACAAAAAAAAATCTATTTGAGGTTAATTTAAGTGTTTGGTTTTTGCCTAAGCTTTATCTAAATATTACACAATAGTTAAAGTACCCACTGGTATAACTGACCTTCTGAATGTTCAGTAACTCTAGGTGGGGGCAATCCTGATGTGGTCAGAGAGGTTAAAGGGAAAATGCTTTGTTTCCTACTCTCCGAGGCCAACTAGGTCCCTAAGACGGTGGTTCATCCTCAAAATGCCATTTATCCCCGGAGGGTCACCTGTTCTTTTGTTCAGGGAAGCCATGGAGACTCCACTGGGTGGACCCTAAGCAGTGTCCAATTACAAAGAGGAGGGTCAACACAAGGAAAAACAAGTCCTCCCTGCTTCTCAGCAAAGCCACAGTCAAGCAAGGCTTTTGGTGTGTCTTTGAGCAGATGGAATGATTGGTAATAGACAGGCTAACATCCACCGTGACAGTATGACCAAGGACGGTAATGGTTGGCATATTTCTCCAACCATTCAAAGGATCACATCTCTCAGACATTAGGCTTAGCTCTATGATATGTTGTTTAGACACTGATTTTCCTCTAAAGACTTTCTTCTTGATTAAAATAGAAATGCTGCCCATGTGATAGGACATCATGACCTCAGCTCAATTTAACACAACAGCATCTACCTACACCGAAGAGAGACAGGGATATATTGTTTCATCCTAAAAAAAAAAAAAAAAAAAAAAAAAGCAAATGATGGGCTGGAGAGATGGCTCATCGGTTAAGAGCACCAACTGCTCTTCCAGAGGTCCTGAGTTCAATTCCCAGCAACCACATGGTGGCTCTCAACCATCTGTAATGGGATCTGATGCCCTCTTCTGGTGTCTGAAGAAAGCAATGGTGTACTCATACATAAAATAAATAAATCAATCTTAAAAAAAAAAAATCAAATGGTGGCTAAATTTCTTCTACTCCCTTTCTAGAATCTGTTGGAGATAGACTCACACTGTGAATCTAGACCTCCCAACCACTGTGGGTATTCACCAAAGACTACTCAGGCATAGGCTTAAGCCGACAGAAAGGCTGGCAACTACACCAAGCCTTCCTCGGGGTGAGCTTGTAAGCACAAAAACCATGTTCTAAAACCATGCTCTAAGTTAACATACTTCAGTTAACAAGAGCAGCTAGCCAGTAGCAGAACTACAGAAGCTACAATTCAAGGTTAGTACATTTTAAGACGTTCCCAGAACTATAAGGACTTTGATGGATCAGGTCTTTTAGGTTTTGGCAGGTAGTGCTGCCTGTGTGCTGGGTATTACATCCTGAATGGCACTTCCATCATGGAGTCAGTTGTGCTAAGGTCTCAGGGCCAACTACGGTCTGGGGCCCTGTTACACAATAGTTGTCAATGAGCCTAAAGAAAGTACATCCTTGGTTCATACTCTAGAATCCAGTTTTGGAGACCACAGGAAAAATGGGGAGGAACCCAGTGCATAGATGTTCTTGTGAGCCTATTTGAGGGAATCTTAAAGGACTTTAAACATTTTGAAAATATCCTCTGAGCCAGCTCTCCTGGTTCTCTGTTTACAACACACAAGACTAATGGTTCTTACCTTCCTGGTGCTAGTCAAAGATTCACTCTCCTCCCCACACCTGGCTGTTATACAAATGAAACTACTGATAAGATTTTGGATTCTCCTAGATGAGTGTTAGGTCCAAAGTGGCCTCCTCAAAATGGCAATCATGATGACATTGGCAGTGAAGGACGTTTGTTGGGCAAAGAGAAGCCTGCCTTTAGACTTCAGGCTTTTTTTTTACCAGAAATAAAAGAACCTCATTCGATTGTCTCCTAGACAAAGGTTAGGCAAGGGCATCTGGTTCCAGGTCAATACTAACAGCTTATATCAGATCAAAGCCCCTCACTCTGTTGACTGTCCTAAAAAAATCTGCTTGCTTTTCTGAAACTTTGCTTCTCTCTGCATCTCACCCCACCCCCCACCCCCAAGGAGATAACAGTGGCAGTATGATCTTCAATAAACATTTGTTTCAGCCCATGGAGTGGTCCATTCAGCAGTTTCACTGTGCCCTCATTTACAATGAGCACACTGAAGTGGTGCTTACTCCGCCTTATCCCACAACCACGCTCAGTAGGAAGACGTCAAATTTAGGGGATAAAGAAAACAGGCAGCCGGGCAGTGGTGGCGCATGCCTTTAATCCTAGCACTTGGAAGGCAGAGGCAGGCGGATTTCTGAGTTTGAGGCCAGCCTGGCCTACAGAGTGAGTTCCAGGACAGCCAGGGCCACACAGAGAAACCCTGTCTTGAAAAACCAAAAAAGAAAAAAGGCAGTAGAAATGGAACAGAGAGTTTAGGACAAGGAACCCAAAAGTGTCCTTGAGTCACCAACAAGAAATGCCAAAATGGGGCTCTGGGTTCTTACGTCCTCTTGAATGAACATCCCTGCCTAGACATTATACATGATAAAGGCTAAACACCACCACCACCACCATCACCACCACCACTCCCATTCCCTTTTCCCCCACTCCCATCCAGATATTAATCCCTTCTGGTGAACAACTTTGGATCCTGATCTCTAGATTTTCATGGTAAAAATGGGTCAGAGCTATTCCCCAATCTCAGGCCATCTCCTACATTCTTTTAGTGATACCTCATCAGTTGTGGGGAAGGTGGATATAAAATGGAATCTACTCTTAGGAAGAGACATATTCCTGACCCCTCCTTTAGGAGTTACTCCAATGGGACAGGTCAGGGTCCTGGCTAAGGGTCCACACCTAGGAAGGCAGGCTCAAAGCAAAGGGAGTTTGCTTTTCCTTCCTGGAATTCCCACCCCCTACTGCAACCACTACCAGCTGAACCACCTTGAGATTCTGCTGGGGCTGGTGTTGCCCGCTTTTCTGAGGCCTATTTCTTTCCTTCATGTCTTTACCTTTGAATGTTAGTCAAAGGCTAAGTATGCTTTTACACTCCCTTACCAGTACTCTGGGCTCTTCCAGGCTCCTTTTCTAGTCCTGCCCCTCCCCATCCTGTGGCTCCCTGCTGCTAAATGGCTGGCCTTCAGACCACCTCCTCTCAAGTACCAGAGCTTTTGTTCTGCTCCCTTCTCATTCCTTCTGTCAGCTGTGAGACTTAGAGCAAGCCCACCCCGGGGACTTCTCTTTAAACTCTAATAAATGGTCCTGAAGTTTCTGGGTCTGTTCTTTCTCCTTTGAGCTTTTGTTTAAATTCTTTTATTAATGAAACTGAGGATTTCAAGAGGGGGCCCTGATTTCCCAACTTTTATATAATATCTCCCCAACAGGGATTCCCAGTAACACTTCTTTCTTTATTATTATTATTATTATTATTATTATTATTATTATTATTATTATTATT
>JADRCH010000082.1:9140398-9183902 GCA_019843965.1 Rhynchomys soricoides
GAGAGAGAGAGAGAGAGAGAGAGAGAGAGAGAGAGAGAGAGAGGGTTGTGTATAAAACACCTCTTTATAAAAACCAAAAAAAACTGATGAACAGAGTGAACCAAGCTCCTGGAAAGAAGCTGTGTTAGGAGACACTGACTGACTGATTAGAATTTCAGTACCATGGAGAGATCAGAATGTTGATGTCCCTAGGCTGTGGCCTTTCTTGTGCTGGCTTTAGGCTCCAGAACAGTCATTCCTCGCCAACCTCTGCGTCTGAACTAGCATCTAATAGATTTTAAAAGCTTTTTGAAATCTATTGACCTAGCAGACCGCTAGCTTCTACCAACTAAAAAGCTAATAGAGTCATCATGCAGCGTGCCAGGCCCATAGAAAAGCTTCCCCCATCTCATCGGAACCTTCTCTCTGATGTACCCACCAGTATTATTTTAAGCTTGCTTGATTTTTATGACTTGATTATGTGAAACTATGAAACTGCTTTCATGTTGGAACATGGAGTTTGGGCTCGAGAGTAAACTTTTTCTTGTTTGTGTAAAGATAAGAGTTGTGGTTTTTATATCAACAGCACAGAACAAAAATTAGAAACATACCAGCTTTAAATCCATTACTCTGAGGGAAATTCTTGGAGTCTGCCAGATATTAGTGTGTGTGTGCGTGTATGTATGTATGTGTATATGTGTTCACATGTATGTATGTGCATATATATGTGTATGTATGTGTTGTGTATGTGTGTATGTATATGTAGGTGTGTGTATGTGTATGTATGTGTTGTGTATGTGTGTATGTATATGTAGGTGTGTGTATGTGTGTATATATGTATGTATGTATGCATAAGTATATGTGTTTATATATGTATGCGTATGTATGTATGTATGTGTGTATATTGTGTGCATGTATGCATTTGTGTGTTGGGGGTTCTTGTATGTGTGTGTGCATGTGTGTGTGTGTGTGTGTGTGTTGGGGGTTCTTGTATGTGTGTGTGCATGTGTGTGTGTGTGTGTGTGTGTGTGTGTAAGGGGCAGGGATGCATTTTTGCAATCTGCTTTCTGAACACGTTTTCCTGTTTTAAAATACATTTATATCAGATGGTTTTTGAGAACTATTGTAGCTTTACCCATCTACCTGATACAAGCATAGGTTTACCTAGGAAGAGGGAACCCTCAAACTGAAGGGTTGCTTCAATCAGATTGGCTGGTGGCCATGTTTGTGGGGCACTTTCTAAGTAGTTAATCGACATAGGAGGGCCTAGCCCACTGTGGGCAGTACCACCCTAGTCAGGTGGGCCTGGGCTACACATGATGCTAATTGAGCAGTAAGCAGAGCTTCTCCGTGCTTTCTGCTTTGGTTCCTACCTCCAGGTTCCTATCTTGAGTACTCCCCTTGATTCCAGTCAAATATGGACTGTTACCTGTAGGATAAAATAAACCCTTTCCTCCCTGAGGTGCTTCTTTGTCAGAATAGCAGAAGGTAAGTCAGAGCCCTGCTTTACTACTCTGTCTTATAGGCATGCATTAAATTATTTTTGAAAGTTTTCTTTGTTGATGTGTCCTCTCCTTCACATCCAAAATAAAAGTTTGATGGCCAAATGTATGCGGGGGGGGGGGGGGGGAGAGGAAGAAAAGTGTAAAAGAAGAAAAGGAAGCCGGGCCGTGGTGGCTCACGCCTTTAATCCCAGCACTCGGGAGGCAGAGGCAGGCGGATTTCTGAGTTCGAGGCCAGCCTGGTCTACAGAGTGAGTTCCAGGATCAGCCAGGGCTACACAGAGAAACCCTGTCTCGAAAAAACAAAAAAACAAAAAAAAAAAGGGGGGAGGATAACAAAACCAAACCCCAAGCACTGTACCACTGTACCATGAAACTCTGGCTCAGCTGGTTCAAATTTACCTCAAAGTCTGAAAGTTTAGCATGTTCCCTGAAAGCCCCAGAGATGCCCAGTGTTTCCTTCTCTGTGTGTCTACCCCTGGGGTGTCCAGGACATCTGTCATAGCTCAAGACCTGTTGCTAATTTCTGCATCAATCACTAACTCAGCTGCTCTTAAAGTGGCCAGTCAGCTTGAATGGTAAAAGATCACCAGATACAAAACAGCCACCCCCAAAGTTCAAGAATATGGGAAGGGCTTAGACCACTACAATGTATTCTAGTCCATGGACCTGGGTCTGCCTGCCCCGTGTAAGTTATAGACCATGGTGTAACAAAGGCTGTTTTCCTCCTGTATTGGGTTCTCTGTAAGAACAGAACATATTGTATATATAGAAAGAATCTCTTAAATTGGCTTATGTTGAAATAGTAACCACAGTTGGCTCACATCCAACAGGCTGAGAAGCTGATAGTTCCATGACCCCTCGTGACTGGATGTCTCAGCAACAGGAGCAGTCCCACAGTGGCTCTCTGTCTCTGGAGAGGTGCTGGGCTCCAATCAGCAATGGAAGCCTGCAAATGCTGTTTGTAATATCACTGAAGGAATCACCATCAGCTATCATCAGTAACGGGGTAAATCAACTCAGCAGCGAAGGAGAATGCTAGCACACCCTTTTTATCTGGGGCTGCTTCAAGAAGGTGCAGTCCACAATTAGGGAGGGTCCTCAGCTGGGGCTCTTTATTCAGGCGATTCTAATTTGTGGCTAATTGAAATGAAAACCAACCATCATGCCTCTCTTCTCTCCCAATAAAGGTAACTGATAACATTTTGTTTGTTTCTTTGTTGTCTTTGAGACAGGATCTCAGTAGGTAGCTGTGACTGTTCTGGAACTCTGTAGACCAGGCTGACTTTGAACTCACAGAGATCCTTCTGCCTCTGTTGCCCACGTGCTGGGAGTAAAAGCATTAGCCATTATGTCTAGCTCACTTGTAACTTTTATATGTGTTTATCTTTATTTTGCTTTATTTTGACCAGAGCATTTAGCGTGAAATTAATGTGTTTTGGTGTATCACAAAGTTATGTGACAGATCTCTACAACTTACTGATTCTACGAAATGGAAAGTCTGCACTCACTAAACACTGACCCTCAGGGATGTAGATGTGGCTCAGTATTTACGGAAGGAAATTACTCTTTTGGGAGACTGGAGTTGGGTTCCCAGCACCCATACCAGGTGGATCACAATTGCTACCTAGGAATCTGACTCTCTTCTGGACTCCATAAGGTATTCACAAAAGACATGCATACATTCTCACACACGAACACATACAGATACAGATAATTAAAAATAATTAACTTATTTCATTCCCCAAACCATCAATATATTCTGTCAATGTGATCATTTCAGATATATGTAGACTCATGCAGTATCACTGACTGATTTTACGAGAGCCCCAGTCCAGATCATGCCTTTTTTATAAATAATTGAGCCTGGCGGTGGTGGCACATGCCTTTAATCCCAGCACTTGGGATTTGAGTTTAAGTCCAACCTGGTCTACAAAGCAAGTTCCAGGACAGCCAAGGCTACACAGAGAAAGTCTGTCTTGAGAAAACCAAAAAATAAAAAATAGAAATACTTTATTGATTGATATTATTGATTGGTGGTAGTGCCTGCATGTATGTCTGTGTGAGGGTATCAGATACCCTGGAGCTGGAGGTACAAGCAGTTGTAAGCTGCCATGTGGGTGCTGGGAACTGGCATTGGCAAGAGCAGCCAATGTTCTTATCCACGAAACCATCTTTCCAGCCCCCAGATCACGCCATATAGCTATATCTTTATGGCTATACATTTTCTGCTTAGCACCACTTAATCTTTGTCTCATAAGTTTTGGGGTGTTCTTTCATTTTATTTTTCCAAGATACTACTTTCCCTGTGATTTTTCTTTGGCCAGTTTGTGTAGACCTGTTGTTTAAGTTCTACAGAATTGTGAACTTTCTGCTTCTCTCTCTCTCTCTCTCTCTCTCTCTCTCTCTCTCTCTCTCTGTGTGTGTGTGTGTGTGTGTATGTGTCTGGGATGATATGTGTGTATGCATGTGTGTGTGTCTGTGTGTGTCTGGGGTGGTGTGTGTGTATGCATGTGTGTGTGTCTGTGTGTGTCTGGGGTGATGTGTATGTATGCATGTGTGTGTGTGTGTGTGTGTGTGTGTGTCTGGGGTGGTGTGTATGTATGCACGTGTATGTGCATGTGTGCATGTACATGTCGTGTATGTGAAGGTCCACATCAGGTGTCTTTTTCAATCTCTTCATCTTAATTTTTTTTTCTTTTTGAGACAGGCCTCTCACTGAACCTGAACCTAGTCAATTCAACCAGACTAGCTGGCCTGTGAGCCTATTGATTCTCCTGCCTCTGTCCTACAGCCCAGCCCAGCACTGACACACCCAGCTATTTTACATGCTGGGATCTGAACTGGGGTTCTCATGTCTACTATACAAAGATCTCCCTAGACCCACACACACACCTGGTCTTTCTTTTGTTGCTGATTCCTTCTTTAAGCTTTTTAATGCATGTTTATTTCATATGTGTATGTCTGTGTATGTGTGTGTGTGTTTGTGTATGTATGTTCATGTGTGTATGTGTGTAGTTATGCACGGTCAGAGGACAACTTTTGAAAATTGGTTCTCTCCTTCAATCCCAGGGGTCTCAGGGATTGAATTTGGGCTTGGCTGCAGGCTCCTTTATCCTGCTGTGCCATTTTATTGGTCCTGATTTAATGATGCCTGATTTCAATCTACTATATTCAGAGTCTATAGTTTTTATTATTTTAATTTTCTTATTTATAACCACAGTGTCCTCTGATGTATATTCTGTGTGAATCTGAGTAAACTAGTTAGTCCATTCTTGTGGAGAATGTTCTAGTAGGTTCAACCGGCTTATCACACTATTCCTTCATAATCCTCTCTCTAGTTATTCGATTTGTTATTGAAAGGAGGTATTGATCATCATATACACTCTTTGACTTTTACAGTCTTTTGTGTATGTGTGTGCATGTGAGTATGTGCATGTGTATGCATGAGAGTGTCTATGGGTGTGCGTGTGAATGTATGTGTATGTGTGCATGTGTGCATGGGTACGTGTGAGACTGTGTGTGTATGCATGAGAGCATGTGTGTGAGTGTGAGTGTGTGCATGTGTGGGAGTGGGAGTGTGCATGCGTGTGTGCGTATGAGTGTGTCCTGTGAATGTGTGTGTATGTGTGTGTGCACATATAAACCCCAGAAGTTGATGTTGGCTGTTTTACTCTTTCACGGTCCATCTTGTTTTAGAGCTAGCATTTCTCTTGATGTACCTGAGGCTTCCCATTTCAGCTAGACTAGCTGCTTAGTGAGCTCTGCACCAGCAGTCCTGGCTTGTGTGTGGGTAGTAGAGATCTGAACTCAGGAGGCAAGTACTTTACCCACTGAGCCATCTCCGTGACCCCTTATATTCTTTTTGGAAACCAAGATGACTTGTGACTACCTCCTGCTCCCATATCAGGCTCTCTGCTGACACCAACTGTCCCCATAACGGCCATGGTGGCTGTTCCAGTTCTTTTATTTTATTAGGTAAAGGAACAGTGTGTTTCTTAGTGACTTCCCTCGGGGAAGAGGCTCAAAAGGTGGAGACAGCTGGCCCCTGCAGAACGAATGCTCTCTGGTATCACTTATACTTCTGCAGAAACTCACTGATCTTTGTCTTGATCGTAGGGTCCAGTGTCGAACAGTCCCAGTTTGGTAACTTCACCAGTCTGTCATGAGCCTCCCAGA
Source organism: Rhynchomys soricoides (assembly GCA_019843965.1). Classification (NCBI taxonomy): domain Eukaryota; kingdom Metazoa; phylum Chordata; class Mammalia; order Rodentia; family Muridae; genus Rhynchomys; species Rhynchomys soricoides. The sequence goes on from JADRCH010000082.1 coordinate 9,146,059, forward strand.
AGAGGCCAGAACCTATGGCTAACTCCACCCGCATTCGCCATTCTGCAAGCTTGGAGCTGATGAAGACATTGTAGTTACTCCCCATTGGCTGTGGATAAACAAAATGGAACCAGCTGTACCATCAGTCTCTGCAAAACAAAGTCATGTGCTGCCCCCTTCTTGGCAAGTTGTCTAAGCTCTGCAGTCTACGTAAAGCAGGCATAGAAGATCCTGATCCAAGATAAGAACTCCTGACCCAGATAGCTCACACTACTCTATGTGTTTGGCTTTCTTCCAGGGAAGGCCCTTATTTCCAAGGGATTAGAGCATAACTCCCCCCCCCCCCCCCCCGCACACACCGTGTTGCTCCTTCTGTAATCAGGCAGAAGGGCAAAGAGAAGGTTCATCATGCAGCTTACTTCGAAGTTTAGCTGCCTCATTAAGAACTATGCACCTGGGGCTGGAGACTGCTCCTCCAGAGGTCCTGAGTTCAATTCCCAGCAACCACACGGTGGCTCACAACCATCTGTAATGGGATCCAATTCCCACTTCCTGTGTATCTGAAGACAGCAACAGTGTACTCATATAAATTAAATAAATAAATAAGCAAGTAAATAAATCTTTAAAAAAAAATACACCCACAGTGTACAAAGCCCCCCCAAAGAGTAAGGGCAATGAATTGTGGAGAGCATAGAGGTCAAAACATAGGGCCCTGTGCTTGATGCAAGCCAGAATGGTTCTTCTTGGTTCTACACATTGGCCAAGAAGTAAAGTTGCTACTTTGAATGCTGGCCAGAAACTATGATAGCCTCTCAAGACACTGGCCAGTGAGCTGAAAATACAGCTCAGTAGGTAGAGTACTCACAAAGCATGCATACTGCACACCATGAAGCAGGTATTGTGTGGTATACCTGTAATCCCCCACATTGGAGAGGTAGCATCAAGACTGTCGAAAGCTGAAGGTCATTCACAGCTAAATAGCTAGTTTGAGGCCAGCCTGGGACCTTCTCTTAAGCAAAGGGCATTCAAAAGTGTCTAAATCGGCTCTTCTGAACATTCCAGGTAGCTCAGAATTGAGCACACATTGTAAACCCATGAGAAGCCAGCACTCTCCTGGGTTTGCCTCCAGTACACAGTGGTGTGTTCTCTGCTCAGACCCAGGGTTGGGAGAGATGTCTGGAGTTTTGGGGAATACATCCCACAAGCCTCTGCACATTTCCTGGAGAGACCAGAGGGAGGAGGACCCCTCTAGGATCTTACCTGGTGTACCATATTTTCCTCTGTATCCCTGGCTCTCCCTTAGGCTCCTCCCCATGCCATGGAATCCTTATTAATTCCATGATCATGATACTGCCTGATTCAAAGCCTACGCTTCACCCCCCCCCCTTCACTTCCAAGTAGGCCCAGGCACCCAGACCTGGCTCCCACAACCTGCCGGGATTCCCTACTCTATCCTCAGACTCTGGTCTCCTGTCCACGTAAGCATGGACTCTTCCCGGACTTGCCTCCCCTTCCACCCCGTACCTGCATCATCTCCACCAGCGCCACCAAGTCAGCCAGTGAGATATGGTCCCCAGTGATGAACAACTTGTCCTGCAGAAACTTCTCCTCAAATTGCTGTAGGCTTTTATTCACCTCATCCAGTGTCTTGTCTAACCTCTCGGTGGGAACCTCCTCACCGGTGATCATTGGGATTATCAACTGGCCAGGAAGAAAAGAGGGCCCATAAAGAAGTCGCACTCTGGCCTCGTCCCCCTTCGAGGCTTCTGTATCCCTGTCTGCTAGATAGAGCTTGGACGGTTCCAAGGATGTAAAGTGATTTGGGCCATTCTCAATCGGCAGTTACCAAGGGCCGTGTGTTCAAAAGGATATGGAGGCCCAGGTAGCAATGAGTCCCGTGGTTTGAATGTGTCTCGCTTGCCAAAGGTGATGTGTTGGGAGTCCAGTCCTCATGGAGTCTAACTGGGGGTGCTGCCTTCTGAAGGGATCGAGGAGGACATGGGTAATCCTTAGAAGAGCAAGCTATTATTAAAGAACAAGACTGGTGCCCTGCCCTAGATCTAGCTTCCTGTCTGAGAGCTTGCTTCCACTGTGACAGCATCTGCTAGGGGGCCCTCTCTAGAGCTGGTGCCATGCTGTTTAAACTTCCTGTTTCCAAAACTATGAGCTAAATAAACCTCTTTTCTTCATAAGTTGCCCGGCCTGCGGCATCTTATTATAGTGATGGAAAATGAACTTTTAAAAAACACAAGATCTCTTACTCCTCTTCTCTCTCTTGCATCTCTTATCTCTTACCTCTCCCCATTCCCCCCCCCAACCTCTCCACGTGGTCATGGCCAGCCTCCACCTCTCCACTTCTCTACTCTCTCCCTCTCTCTGCCTTTCTCTGCCTCTACTACCCTCTTAACTCCCCTCCCCATGCCCTGAATAAACTCTATTTCTATACTATTTTTAAAAAAAAAAAAAAAAACCATGCCGGGCAGTGATGGCGCACACCTTTAATGCCAGCACTCGGGAGGAAGAGGCAGACGGATTTCTGAGTTCAAGGCTACACAGAGAAACCCTGTCTCAAAAAACCAAACAACAAACAAACAAACAAACAAAAAAGGCACAGGGAGAGAATTAAAACTAGTGATACATGTGTCACCTATAAATTTGCTGAATGCAAGAAAGAAGTTTTCTGAGTCCCGTCTTGGCCCTTTCTAATGGCCCTTCCCCTTTGGTATAAGAGTTTCTTCTATTTAACAGTTCATTCCACATTCCCAGTAGCGCTGTAAGGTAGGCAGGCATGGAATTAGGAAAAATGAGGCTTATTCAGCAGGACCAGGACTGGACTTGAGGTTTTCTGACTGTTTTTCCCCTATTCCTGAGCTCCAGGCTTGGCCTGACTCACCTTGATCCACAGGATCTTGCTCATGGGCACCTGAATAGCTGTATGCTGCCAGGCCATGAACTCGTCCACGCGGGCGCGCATGTGCAGGTCTGGCGGGTACCAGTGGGAAGGTGCGCTGTACTTGCGGCATAAGTAGAAGAGGATAGCCACACTAAAGAGAGGGCAAGTCAGTGGGGGGCACTGTTTGTACTTTCTGAGAGCCCTGATACCACCCCAACATGGCGTGATTCAAACAGGCTCTTAAGCCACAGTCAGACAATAGGAAATTTCACCAGGGGAAGGAGGAACCCAAACGCTTCTCAAAAGCCTGTCCCCTAGCGGTCAGGTTAGTCTGATAAGACAGGGAGGAAGACCTGAAGCAGGCACAGGAGTGGATGGATGGGCAGTGCCAATAGGGAGCAAAGAATGTCGAGATTCAAGCAGGAGTGAGGAACACCTGGAGAGTGGGCACAAGTGTCTGGAGAGACAATCTGGGTCGTGGGGAGTGGAGGAGGACTGCCAGAGATGCTTCAGGATGAATTTAGACTTAATTATCTTTTAATTTTTAGTTTTTGTGTATGAGGTTTTTTTTTCCCTTGTGTATGTATGGACATCACTTGTACGTCTGGTGCCGTACCGGTTGGAAGATGGAGTTTGATCCCTAGGTGGAGCAGCCAGTGCTCTTAGCTATAGAACCATCTCTCCAGCACCCTAAACTTAACCTTTAAGATCATGAGGGCTGAGAGGATCTATCCCTCCAGGTAGAAGAGGCGGAATAAACCCCAGGAATGCCAAGATGGTAGGTAGCGTGAGCAATAATGCAGCAAGAGGTATTGGTCTCTCAGGGATGGGCGTGCAGTGAGATAATAGGGAGCAAAGAATACAGGAGAGGGCTTCAGAGGGAGGGATGGCCCAAGTTGCTCACTGACAGTGTAGGAAACGCCACCGGATAGAAAAGCCAGCGTCCATCATTAACAACAAACACACAAAGAGTGTGGAGCTAAAAACAACACTGCTAACTCCATTTTGTTTTCCAGACGCCATTTGGGCCAAACTAAGGGCCTGGGAAACTAAACTTCTGACCTGCACAGGAGCAGAATGTCCCAGGAAGGTCCCCTCCCCGCCCACTGACAGGGGCCAAGCCACGGAGGGTGCATTCCTGCCTACAGCCAATCAGCTTCTCGCTACTATGGAAACCCCCTAACCACCCACTTGTGATTACTGCCTTTAAAATGTCCCTATCCCTGGACCACAGGATCGCCATCTTGTGGCGGTCCAAGCTAGCTTGATTTGATTAAAGCCCTCTTGCTTGTGCATCCAGTCGACTCCTGGTGGTCTTTCTGGGGGTCTCGCGAGTCGGACACTACAAGAGGACAGTGAAAAACAAAGCCAAGTGGTTTTTTGTTTTGTTTTGTGGGTTTGTTTGTTGATTGATTGATTGATTGATTGATTGATTTACTTACATCAGGGGTTAGCGCCAACCAAAGAACATGCATGGACTGGACCTAGGCCTTGCTGCACATGTGAAACAGATGTGCAGCTTGGTCTTCATGTGGGTCCTGAACAACTGGAATGGGGGCTGTCCCAAAAGCTGTTGCCTACATGTAGGATATGTTCTTCTAGCTGGGCCACCTTGCTTGGCCTCAGTAGGAGAGGAACCACCTAGCCTCGCAGAGACTTGAAGGGTCAGGGTTGGGGGAAGGGGTCCCCATGTGCTCAGAGGAGAAGGGGGGAGGATGGGGAAAGGATTATGGGAAGGGGTGACGGGAAGGGGGACAGCGAGTGAGATATAAAAGTGAATAAGTAAAATAAAGAAATAAATTTATTTTTTAGAAAACAGGGGCTGAGAGGGTTGAATGTCCCCACTAAAACTCGGATGGACATTGACTTCCCACTGGGAGGTTTTGGGTGGTGAGACAGCTAAGCATGATCAAATCCCAATTCATGTGTGGCTAAAATAATTATTAGGTGGCCGGCTTGCCACAGGTGGCTTTGTTATACAACAAACAAGCTCTGGCTCACTTGATTGCTGACTATGTTGTAATCTCTGCATTGCTAGGACTCAAAGGGAAGGCCCTCGGGAGATGCTAAGCGGATACCAGTTCCACTCGGCTGGGCTTTGCAGCCTCTAGAACCATGAACTAAAGACAGCCTCTTGCTCTTCACCATCATCCACACCACTGTATTCAGTTAAAGCAACCCAAAACAGACTAAGACAGGGAACACAGTTAAAGGGGGACTAGAGCGTTCGCTTAATGGTTAAGGGCACTTGTGGCTCTCACAGAGGACCCTGGTATGGTTCCTGGCACCCCCATGATGACTCCCAACCATTCATAACTCTGATTCCAGGAGATCTGATGAGTTCTTCTAACATCCCAGGCACCAGACATGCACATGGTGTACATACATGCATGCAGGAGACATACCCACACACGTGTGGGGGGGGAGGACAGGAAAAGATTTATGATGCAATCGATCAGAGAGTTGAATGCGAGCCAACTACAAATGAAATCTGAAAAGGTTTGATAAGTTTATTTGCTGTCATAATGATGTTGGGTAATGTATGTTTCAAAGTCTCCATTGCTTCATAGGATTTTCATAAGCATTCCTACGGAAAGTGATCGGTGCTTGAAAGAAAGAGGAGCAAAGTGTAGAGGTGGAAATGGGGTAAAGTGGATTAGCTGCAGAAGCTGGGAGATGATTGTGCTGTGTGTGTGTGTGTGTGTGTGCGTGTGTGTGTGTACATAAATGGGTGTGCTGTGTATGTCTGTGTGTACACATGAATGTTCTGAGTGTATGTATGTAAATGGATGTGCTCTCTGTGTGTGTGCATAAAGGGATGTGCTGTGTGTATATGTGTATGTGTGTGTGTACGCATAAATTTCTCTATAGCATAAAAATAGGCAGGCCTGAGGTTGCACACCTTAAATCCCACTACTCAGAATATAGAGACAGATGGATCTCGTTTTAAGTTTGAGGCTAGTTTTGTCTACACAGTGAATTCCATGCTAGCCAAGACTACATAGAGAGACCTTGCCTCATCTCGGTAAATAAAGAAATAAACAAATAAATAAATATACTCCCAATGAGTCTCCCAGAAGGAGCAGAAATGGTGGCAAGACCCTTACCTTTCAGATAAGATGAATTTGCCATCTCTGAGGCTGGGAAGCTTCCTCAGGGGGTTGATTTCAATGTATTCCTTGCTATGATGGTGACCTGGAGGAGGCAGGGAGGGTCTGGGGCTTTGGAGACCCCAGAAAAAAAAGAGAGAAAACTTGGGCTTCTAGAGACAAAAGGGAAAAACCTAGGCCTCAAGGATCACATGGCTTGCCCCAAGTCACAGGGGAAAGCAGATGTATCACAGGATTAAGATTCCTTCTCCCAGATTCTCAAACCCCAGCCCTGTGACCTCCCTTCCCCAGGGATCAGGACAACCCCCTGGCTTCCAGAAGCTAGAAGTTCAGTCTTCACTCAAGGCCTAAAGCCACAACCAGTAAGTATGTCAACCTCAGCCCTAGGGGACCTAAGTGTCACCTTCGATCTTATCACCTCTGTCTCAACTCTGCCTCTCCTTTGAGGAGATTGGTCAACTGAATCTGGCAACTTGGGGAACACTGCAAATGCATGCAAGGTCCCTTGACAGCTACAGAGAACCCCATAGCGGGTAGGGACATAGCTGCTCCTGGCCAACTGTTTGTATGAGGAAACCCTATGGGAAGGGGGTGTGCCACATCTCTTCTCTAGTCTAGAGTCTGTGTCTCTTCAAGCTGAGCTTTTAGAGACTGCTCAGTGTCTTGGATCCCGATCCACTGATTCTCACAAGGGGTACACGGGTCTGTGCAACCCTTAGTATATACTTTTTCACACTTCTTTCTTCCTTCTCCTCCTTCTTTTCCTTCTTTTTTTATCCATGCATGTGTGTGTGCACATGTGCATGTGTGTGTGCACATGCATGAGCTGGAGATCAAACCCAAGATCTTGTGTGTGGCATGCTAAGCAAGTGCTCTCTCACTGAGCCACAATCCTAGTTCCAGAACAAGTTTGAACACTGGGAGAGGGTGGACACAGGTTGGGGGAGGGCAGGCAGACTGTGGGAGGGCGGGCAGAGGCTGAGGGAGGAGGCACAAACTGAGGGAGGGCGGGCACAGACTGAGGAAGGGCAGACACAGGCTGAGAAAGGGCGGGCACAGATTGAGGAAGGACGGGCACAGACTGAGTAACTTATACACTGTTGCATGGAGTGGGTCTGTGTCCTTCACCAGCCTGGTTGATAACAAAATTTGAGACCTCTGAAAGCTCCTGCCTGAGAATCTCAGGCTCTCCTAGCATCCCTCCTTCCTTTACCCCCAAAGGTCCTATTCACCCCAACAGGGAAATATTCATACTTGGTGACTAGCAAACTTAGACTAGATGGGACAAGACCTGATCACCTTGATATCTGTTTCACTTCTGCTTCCCTTGCTGACCTTTGACCCTGAGAAACACTTTCACTGGGTACCCTGGCAGTGCCCCAGGACCAGGCTTCCTGGCAATGCTAGGAACTGACTGACCTTTTAATAGATCTACAAATTGGAAGTCAAAGGGGATGCCATTCTTCCTGGCAAAGATGTAGACAGCCCGGCAAGGTGCTGACAGCAAGTCCATGTAGAGCTCCAGCCCCATGTTGAAATGCTTTTGGGGGGCACAGCTTCAGTAGGTGTCCCACAGACCCAGCCTGTGGCTAGCCTGAGTACCTGGCTCTAGGTCCTCTCCCTCCTGATCTGAGGCACCTGCATTCTGGAACTTCCTTACCTTGATGTACTTATGAGGCCAGTCACCTGGAATTCTTACAATAGCAAGGATTCTGAGGGGAGCTAGGGGTGGCACAGGGCTGGGATAGGCTCCTATTATGTGTGTGCTCTGTGGTTAACCTCGTAGACATCTGTCTGAGAAGGGTCCATGCTTGAGGATGACAGAACCAGAGAGGCTTTGCAGGTCTAGAATGAGAAAAAGACAGACTGAGTTTGCATAGCCTGGAGTAAAGACTGGGGTATCCATGGGTAAATCTACTCTGAAATATGACTGGGAAAGGATTGGAAAGAGGTAGTCACTACATCTTGGATTTTGAATGTCCTCTGAAGGCCCTGGGGACGGGGGGTGAGGAGGACTTTAAAAGGTGGAACCTAGAAAGCTGGCAATGTAGCCCAGTGGTAGAGTGCCTAGGATGTAGCATATAGAAAGCCCAGATCCCATCCCTAGTACTGAAGGCAATAAAGAAAGGTGAGTCTTGATAGAAGGCACTGGCCTCACTGAGGACATTTTCTTGAAGGAGAGGGAGGTGTTAGCTCATGGAAGACATTTCCTTGAAGGGGACTGTAGAATGGTAGTCTCTTTTTTCTTTTTCTTCCTAGTCATGAGGTCAACAGTTCTCTTTGCCACACATACTTCCTACCATTGCTAACCCTGCCACCAGAGGCTTGGAAGCAATGGACCCACCCAAGCATGACTCTAGCCCTTTAAATTATTAAGCTAAAATAACCTTTTTTCCCTTTAAAAAAATTTAGGGGCTGGAGAGATGGCCCAGTGGCTAAAAGCACTGGCTGCTTCTCCCAGAGGTCCTGGGTTCTAACCCCAGTACCCACATGGAGACTCACAACCATCTGTAACTCAATCCCAGAATATCTCACGCCCTCTTCTGGCCTCCATGGTCACCAGGCATGCATGTGGTGCATGGACAAACATTCAGGCAAAACATTTATACATGTATTTTTTTTTAACACAACCATCTGTAATGGGATTCGATGCGCTCTTCTGGTGTGTGTCTGAAGACAGCTACAGTGTACTCATATAAATAAAAATAAATGAATCTTTTTTTAAAAAAGAGTTAACTGTCTAGGGTATTTAATTACAGTGGTGGAAGTTAAGTGCTGGAGAGGTTCCGGAAACAAAAGGGGAGCATCAAGGATGCTCAGAGTGTGGCCCACCACACTGGCCTCGATCAAAGCAACAGAGATCACACTGTGCACCTCAGCAGTTGTGGAGGCTATATGGTTATATTAATTAATTTCCTCTTTGTTGCAATAAAAGGCTTGGACAAACAAGGTAGGGAAAAAGGAAAGGTTCCTTTGGTCTCATGGCCCAGCATGGTGGAAATCTATGGGGGGCAGTGTCTTAAGGCATCTGGTCATATTGCTTCTGGGGTCAGAAACAAGAGAGTTGTAAATGCTACTGCTCATGTTACATTTATTTTCATCTAGTCCGGGACCTAGGACCAAAGACACGACCCACTTTTTTGTTGTTGTTGTTGTTTTGTTTTTTGATACAAGGTTTCTCTGTATAGCCCTGGCTGTCCTGGAACTCACTCTGTAGACCAGGCTGGCCTCGAACTCAGAAATCCGCCTGCCTCTGCCTCCTGAGTGCTGGGATTAAAGGCATGCGCCACCACTGCCCCGCTGACACGACCCACTTTCAAGTGAGTCTTCCCACTTCAGTGAACTCAATTAAGATAATCCTTCACAGGCATGGACTGAGACCTGTCCCCTAGGTAACTCTAGAGCTTGTCAAATTGACAAGGACAATGATCTTGGAAGATACCGTCTTTCTAGGCCTTGCTTCTCCAGGATAACATGTGGATCAGGAGAGAGTTCAGAACATGTTTGTAACAGACAGTACCATGCATAGCAGAAAGCCAGCTACTTCTCCTTAAATGAAGCTTCTGTGCCAGCTTCTATACTAGTGGAGGGTCCAGCCAAGTCTTAATGGCTTTTCTGTGGCTGTAGTAGGAACTTGTGGACCTCCCAGACTACTTCAGCTCCCAGCATGATCTCCCCATGGGTCTAACAGTCAACTGAGGTCAAGCTTTGAAGAGGCTATACTACAGGCCATGGCTGCTGGCAGGTAGGTGTGAAGCCTCTCTTAGATTCCATCTATGAATACAATTATATCTACCAGGGAGACCTACTCAATAGCCAGGAAGGTCCTGGCTGCTTGAGCCACTTGTGTAGTTGTCACAGGGTTGGACTCCGACTTCTCAATAGCTGTTGGACCTGCACAGCACCCAAAGCTTCCTCAATGAGAAGAGCCAAAGAGACTAGGCTAAGAAAGTAGTTCACTCTGGGTCCTCACAAGCTTCTTTGACCACCTCTACCTGTCTTCCTCGCTACTAACAATCAGTGATGTGCATTGGCGATGAAGGTTTAGAGGTTTTCTGAAGAAAGTTCTCTGTGATGGATTGATGATGTCTATTCAGGGCAAGGAAAAGAAGGCAGTATATGTACCAGCTTGTACCCTCCATCACTTGCAGTCCTGGCCCTTGCCCCAGTCTGCAGGACAGAGTTGAGGAGGTCTGATGGTTTGTATATGCTTTGGCCAAGGGAGTGACACTGTTGGGAGGTGTGGCCCTGTTAGAGTGGGCGTGGCCTAGTGAGTGTGGGCTTTAAGACCCTCCTCCTAGCTGCCTGGAAGTCAGTCTTCCACTAGCAGCCTTCAGATGAAGATTTAGAACTCTCAGCTCTGCCTGCGCCATGCTTGCCTAGATGCTGCCATGCTCATGCCTTGATGATGAGGGACTGAACCTCTGAACCTGTAAGCCAGCTCCAATTAAATGTTGTCTTTTATAAGACTTGACTTGGTCATGGTGTCATGGTGCAGTAAAACCCTAACTAAGACAGGAGGCTTACTTTGTAGGAGTGGATACTGTTGGCAGGTAACATGATGGTGACATCTGTACACCAAGTACTCATTGATAGGGTAGACAGTTTGTAGCTCAGCAGCATATCCTCTCTGGAAGCCAAGGCTTAGGTATATAAGCTGTTCTATGACAGGGTCTCACTATGTGGTCCTGGCTAGCCTGGAACTCACTATGTAAACCAAACTGCTGTCAAATTCAGAGATCACCTGCATCTACCTCTCCACCCCACCAAGTGCCGGGACTACATCACGTGTTGCCACCCTCCATAATTGTTCTTTTCTGTTGCTGTGACAAAATGCCTGATGAAAGCATGTTAAAGAAGGAAAGGTTAGGGCTGGAGAGACGGCTCAGCAGTTAAGAGCACTGACTGCTCTTCCAGAGGTCCTGAGTTCAATTCCCAGCAACCACATGGTAGCTCACAACCATCTGTTATGGGATCCAATGCCTTCTTCTGATGTGTGAAGACAGCAACAGTGTACTCACATAAATAAAATAGATAAATTAAAAAGAAGAAGGTGAGGCTTATTCTGACTCACAAGTTGAGGATGAAGTTGGAGACTGCATAGGGACCAGGTGGCAGGAATGTGAGCCAGTTTCATTGTGGCCCCATTTTCTCGCTGTCTTGGACCCTATCTGATGAGATCTAGCTACTTATATTTAGGAAATCCCTTTACAGACTCGCCAAGACCCTTTGTTTCCTAGATATGTCTAAATCCAGTCAAGCTCATGAGATTAACCATCAACCAGAAAGGGAGCTGGGACTGGTTTTCCAACACCACCAGGGCTGAACTGATCTTTTACTCACGCCCAAACATTTAACCAAGATTCTCCACAGCTCTCTACCATCAGGGAAGGAACCTGCAACTGCTTCCTGTCTGTGCACCATCTTTATTTGCTCCACTTCCAGCCTCCCAGGAAAGGCTCACTGCCATGAAACGTCTCCTCCTGCTTCCTTCCTGGACCACATTTCTCCAGGCATTTCTTCCTGCAGCAGCCCGTGTCTGCCTTCTGTCTGGACCTCACTCATTCCTGTTAACATCACCACTCCACACGAGGGAAGCAGCCCTATCCCTTGGGCTAGCATCATAGGAATTTCTGAAATTCAAGTCTGGTCACTTTGCCCCTCCACGCAATACTCTCTCAGTGTGCTTGTGGTCACACCTTCGGGCCTATTGTGGCCCGGGCACTTCTGCTGCGGTGTGGAGGGCTGGGCTGTGGGCAGCAGAGTCACTGTGGACCTGGAGGACAGCTCCTGTGTGCAAAGGGAGCCAGGGTTTGGCTTCCATATTGGAAGATGCTGATTGAGTAGGATGTGGAGTTGGCTGCAAGCCAGAGTCACCTAGGCCTTGCTGGGCTCCTGACCAAGACTTCCTCCTAGGAAGTTGGCAGGACCTCATTCTGAAACCTGAGGAAGGGAGAGTCAACCTCTGGCCCACACACACGGAGTTTGGCCATGCTGATCACAGGTTCTGAAGCCTACCAGTAGTGTACTGGCTGGTTTTGTGTGTCAACTTGACACAAGCTGGAGTTATCACAGAGAAAGGAGTTTCAGTTGAGAAGATGCCTCCATGAGATCCAGCGATAAGGCATTTTCTCAATTAGTGATCAATGGGGGAGGGCCCCTTGTGAGTGGTACCATCTGTGGGCTGGTAGTCCTGGGCTCTATAAGAGAGCTGGCTGAGAAAGCCAGGAGAAGCAAGCAAGCCAGTAAGCAGCATTCCTCCTTGGCCTCTGCATCAGTTCCTGCTCCTTGACCTGCTTGAGTTCCAGTCCTGGCTTCCTTTGGTGATGACCAGCAATGTGGAAGTGTAAGCTGAATAAACCCTTTCCTCCCCAACCTGCATCTTGGTCATGATGTTTGCACAGGAATAGAAACTCTGACTAAGTAGTTAGGACTTTGGGAGATGAACACCCCCACACACCCCCATTCTCCCCCCCCCACAAATTCATACTGTATGTGAATGACATCTTTCATGGTTTCAGGAACAGCTCATGGCTCAACTGGATGAGTGAAAACCCCACCACCACCCATTTGTCACTCTGACTGTGTCAAGCAAGATTACTGTTGGCTACTTTTATGCCAACTTGACACAAGCTAAAGTCATCAGAGAAAGGGAGCCTCAGTTGAGAAAATGCCTCCATAAGATCAATTAGGCTGTAGGCAAGCCTAAAACACATTTTCTTAATTAGTGATTGATGGGGGAAGGCCCAGCGCACTATGGATGGTGCCATCTCTGAGCCCTGGGAGTCCTGAGTTCTATAAGAAAGCAGACTGAGCAAACCAGTAAGCAGCACTCACTGCACCGTGGCCTTGGCCTGCATCAGCTCCTGCTTCCAGTATGTGCCCTGTTTGAGTTCCTGTCCTGAATTCCTGTGATGTTGAAGTGTAAGCTGAATAAATGCTCCCTCCCCTGCCTTGCTTTTGGTCATGGTGTTCCATCACAGCAATAGAAACCTACAATCACTGTGACCAAGTAACAGGATTGTGACTACTGTCCCTAGAATGAGGAACCAGAACAGAGGTGCAGGGCTGAAACTTGGCTAGGCCCTAGGTTCTCTCCAAGGATAGGTTCTGCTCTGGAAGCCATGGGGAACACAAACAACTAGCTGTTCCAAAGTGGAGGAGGAGGGCCTGAGCTAGGAACCAGAGTTGGCCCAGAGCCCTGGCAAACAGAATCTGGCTCATGAAGGCAGGCAGGCAGGCCCAATAGAGCAAGGGGTTACCCACTAAGGCCTGGGGAATAGGAATCTAGGAGCTGGTCTTGCATGCTCAGATGTGACAGAAGCCCCTGGCCCACATTGCCACAGCCTGTCTCTTATTCATAAACCCAGGCAAGCTCCCCATTGCTTAGGAACCAATGCCTTCTCCACAGTACATATGTTCACTGACTTCCTGAGGGGAGATTCTGTTCAACCAGATAGGTCAGTGATTGACAGACCAAAGAAATGATTCTACCTGAGTCTAGCTTGGTGGGAATGTGTTTTCTGGGGTTATTTGCAGGATCGTGGATAACATAACAGTCATGGCATCACTGAAAGGCCCATCAGTCTTAGGGTTTCTATTGTTGCAATGAAACACCCTGACCAAAAAACAAGTTGGAGAAGGAAAGGGTTTATTTGGCTTACACTTCCACATTGCTGCTCATCACCAAAGGAAGTTGGGACAAGGACTCAGGACAGAAATTCAAACAGGGCAGGAAGCTGGAGGAGAGCTGAAGCTGATGCAGAGGCCATGGAGGAGTGCTGCTTACTGGCTTGTTCCTCATGGCTTGCTCAGCCTGCTTTCTTATAGAACCCAGGACCACCAGCCCAAGGATAACCCCACCCACAAAGATCTGGGCCCTCTCATATTGATCACTAATTGAGAAAATGTCCTACAGCTGGCTCTCATGGAGGCATCTCCTCAACTGAGGCTCCTTCCAATCTGATGACGCTAGCTTGTGTCAAGTTGACACAAAACCAGCCAGCACAACGGACCACTAGTCAACTTGACACACAAACACATCACTATTAAGCCACAACCCTTCCTTTATTCTTCATCTCCAAAATCTCACCTTAAAAACATAAACAACTTTAAAAGTCCCACTTCTTGACAAATTCAAACACATTAAATTTCCAGCCTCTTTAAAATAACCAATTTCTTTTAAAAATCCAAAGTCTTTTCAAATTCAAAGTCTCTCAATTGTGGACCCCAGTAAAATAAAAAATAAACCAAATAAACCTTACTTCAAGAGGGAACATTAAGGGCACAGTCACAATCAAATCAAAGCAAAACCAAATGCCAACCACCCAATGGCTGGGATCCACTCGCAATCTTCTGGACTCATAAGAATTTCACTGAGGTAGACAGTCCTTGAATTTTGGTTGGATTGTTTCCCATCCTCTGATTTGCTTATGTGTTACCAATGAATCCAAAGTGGTTGCTCCCCCCTGCTCACTTGGTCCGATCAGCAGAATGTCATCAATATAGTGCACCAATGTGATATTTTGTGGAAGAGACAATCAAGATACCTTCTAAGTTATGACACAGGGCAGGAGAGTTAAATTATCCTTAAAGCAAAACTGTAAAGGTATACTATTGGCCTTGCCAACTGAAAGCAAATTGCTTCTGGAGGTCCTTACGGACAAGTACCAAGGGGGGTGGGGAGAAACATTTGTTAAATCAACAGCTGTATACCAGGTACCAGGAGAGGTGGTAACTTGCCCAAATAAAAACACTGGATAAATAAAAATAACTGCTGGAGAGACTGCTCAGCAGTTAAGAGCACTGACTGTTCTTCCAGAGGTCCTAAGTTCAATTCCCAGCAACCACATGGTGGCTCACAACCATCTGTAATGGGATCTGATGCCCTCTTCTGGTGTGTCTGAAGAAAGTGACAGTGTACTCATACACATAAAATGAATAAATAAATCTTTTGAAAGAAAGAAAGAAAGAACACTACAACTGGTACAGCAGCTGCAGTAAGAGTTACTTACTGATTTAGTTTTCGATAGTCAACTGTTATTCTCCATGATCCATCTGTATTCTGCACTGGTCAGACAGGAGAGTTAAAGGGAGATGTGGTGGAACCACCACCCCTGCATCTTTCAAGTCCTTGACAGTGGCACTAATTTCTGCAGTTTCTCCAAGGCATGTGATACTGTTTCTGATTCACTTCTTCCATTTAGCATAGCCCCAAACAGCATAGCCCTCATTCCACTGGTCAGATCTGTCACAACAATACCCCACAATCCTGGTGCCAACTCGTCTTAGGGTCTCTATTGCTGCAACAAAACACCATGACCGAAAAGCAAGTCAGGGAGGAAAGGGTTTATTTGGCTTATACTTACATGTTGCTGTTCAATCTTGAAGGACAGGAACTCAAACAGGGCAGGATCTTGAAGGCAGGAGCTGATACAGAAGCCATGGAGGGGTGTTGCTTACTGACTTGCTTCCCCTTGCTTGCTCAACCTACTCTTTTACAGAATCTAGGACCACCAGCCCAAGGATGGCACCACCCACCATAGTCTGGGCCCTGCCCCACAGATCACTAATTGAAAAAAAAATGCCCTACAACTGGATCTCATGTAGGCATTTCCTCAAATGAGGTTCCTTCCTCACCTCTCTGATGACTGTATCTTGTGTCAAATCGGCACAAAACCAGCCAGTACACCATCCCAGCATGGGTGACCACATACAAAAGCTGCATCATGCAGGAGTTCTCTGCACAACTTGTAGGAAGCTGACCCTCTAGCTGAAACAGTTTGCTATTATTTTAGACTTAAGGAGGGGCCTTTTACTCTTTATTTAGTAAGTTTCATGTACTTCCTGTGCCCTACAGGTTTCCCTCATACTTGCAGGATGGAACGATTCTTTCAATACAGAGGAAAGACCCCAAAGCCAGTCCTCACCTGACTTCAACTCCTGCCCAGTGCCAACCTCTTCACCTCTTAACACAAGAGAGCCCTGAGAACATTCCTGGGACTGTGGTTGCTGGAAATGAGGGGGTAGCAAGAGACCAGATGCAGAGCCCTCCAGCATCACAAAGCCTTTCCTCTGCTTAGGGCACTAGTGAAATTTGAAATCACTTCAGAGAGTCTTTCTGCATTCTTCTTGTCAGGCAGCCTGGGATCCTGTGGACCTAACAGTGGTCTCAGCGAGAAAGAGAAAGCCAAAGGTATCTAAGAGGATGGTCATACACCAGACTTTCTGGCCTGAAAGGCACAGACTAAGCACCAGAGCATCAAGCTCACTGAGATGGACAGGTTAATTCAGAGCAGATCGTTAGGATCCCTGTCATGTCAAAGTGATACCTGCTGTCATATTCAAGAATTGCATTCATGTCAGCCATGAGCCCTTCTATGAAGAACTTTCTAGTTCCTGGGACATGATTCAAAGGTTATGCCCAGAGATCTGAGCAACCTGATTTCTAAGGGCCCTTCCTTTAGCACCTATGCATCTTCCTATGGTTCTCTGGCTCTAGGAATATTGTTGAGGTTTGATCTTTTAATATGTATAAATAAATGTTGGCCCCCAAGGCCTGGTTGCTCTCAGGAACAAGAGACCCCGCGTATACAATGTGATCTTGCTCCTTAATTTAAAACTATTAGTTGTGCCAGAGAGATGGTTCAGCAGTTAAGAGCACTGGCTGCTTTTTCAGAGGTCCCGAGTTCAATTCCCAGCCATGACATGGTAGCTTACAATCATCTATAATGAGATCTGATGCCCTCTTCTGGCATGCAGGTGTACATGCAGATAGAGATAGAGCACTCATACACACAAAATAAATAAATCTTTAAAAACTATTGGTTAAATAAAGATGCCGACAGCCAATAGCTGGGCAGAAGAGACATAGGAGGGGTTTGGGGTTCCTGGGCTTGGGGTCTGAGGAGACCACAGGAGAGGAAGACAGGTGGAGAGAGGAGCAGATGCTATGGGTGGGAATCTTGAAATCATGGCCATGAGGGCCGCTCAGTTGGAGTTAAGAGCACCCAGCCCAGATGGATCATAGTAAATAATAGCTCAGGATTATCGATAGCACAGAAGAGTTGAGTGTTTCTTTTTTTTTTCTTGGAATTGAATAATCAAAGGTGGGGTAGAAGCATCTGACTGAGATTAAATATTTTCTACGATAGAATACTGACTTTCCTGCAGTGATGACCTCAGATAATCTAGCCGTCTTTGCAGCACATTAATATCTTGTTAATAATTTTTTCCCATTTGACATTTTATAGGAATACTGTGACTCACTTGTGGAAGTCAGAGGACAGTTTGCAGCACTTGCTTCTCTCCTTCCACTACCTAGGCTCTGGTGATTGAACACAGGCTGTCTTAGCCAGGATTTCTAGTCCTGCACAAAACATCGTGACCAAGAAGCAAGTTGGGGAGGAAAGGGTTTATTCAGCTTACTCTTCCACATTGCTGTTCATCACTAAAGGAAGTCAGGACTGGAACTCAAGCCGGTCAGGAAGCAGGCGCTGATGCAGAGGCCATGGAAGAATGCTGCTTACTGGCTTGCTTGCTTCTCCTGGCTTGCTCAGCCTGCTTTCTTATAGAACCCAAGACTACCGGCCCACGGATGGTACCACTCAGAAGGGGCCCTCCCCCATTGATCACTAATTGAGAAAATGCTTTACAGCTGGATCTCACGGAGGCATTTCCTCACCTGAAGCTCCTTTGTCTTCAGCTTGTGTCAAGTTGACACACAAAACCAGCCAGTACACATGTCAACAGCCTTGGCTGTAAGTATCCTCATAGGATGATCCATCTGGTTGGCCTCTCAATTCTTAATATTAAATCCTTTCTGTTATGAGTTCTCACCCATGGACACACATGGAGGTTTGCATAACAAAGTAAACAAATCCTACTGCTCCTTGTTACTGGCAAACTCTCCGAGAAGATAAAAGTGTTTGCCCAAAGAAATCTTATTTATTCTACACCTCAAAGACCAAGTCTTGTAAAACATCATCTACATCACTGAATGGTTTGTTGTTATAATAAATTGTTTTGCCTGTGTAATAATTTTATGTGGATTGTTATGTGACTTTTCTTTGATTAACGACAATGTTCTTACTGGGTCATAATTTTATGTAATAAAACAATAATACTTTTTTCCTTCAAATATTCAGACTATAATAAAATACAGATGTCTACCAACTTTTGATTGGTTTCTCTGTGTGTGTTACTGTTTTGGGTTTTTTCTTTTTAGGCACCTTTGATATATTATTGATTTGGGTCTCCTATTGGTTGTGCACACTATACCTCAAGAGAAGCATGCTAAGGTGTCCCTTTTGAGCAAAGCTCCTCCCAGAGCCAAAGAAAGACCCAGGAAAAAAGCCTGGGGCAAGAAGAAACGATAAAGGAAAAAAAAAAGAGAGAGAGGCAAAATACACAATTCGTCTTTATTGCTGGTCAGACCACTCAGGGAATCCTAGCAATTCGAAGCAGCATGGTGGCATGGGCCTCCGGAGGGGGTGCTGATAATGTTTTCTTGGCTACCTGTCCCAGGATGCTCAAGATGGGACTATGGGCCTCCTGACACAGTTCAGCACCCAAGAACGCCTCCACTCTCTCTCGCCATGCTGTCAGTTGAGGCCGTCCCTCAAACAGATTGTAGCCAAGAGCCACCGGCTGTAGAGACAAAGATGTGAAAGTTGGAGAGATACTGAGGGTCTCATTGCAGGCAACTCAGCCCAAGCATCATAGACACAGTCCCATGGGAGGTCTGGGGCATTGTGATCAGATTCAGGACCTGACAGCAGCCAGAAGCGGCTCCCCGACCCCCACCTAGACAGGAAACGAGTCGCACAAAGTTCTCCTCTGTGATTCTGGCTTTTCCCACCACAGTGCTCCTGACTTACGGAAGTGGCAAGAAGAGTCCTGCCCTTAGCTACTACTACTCCACCCGCTGGTCTCGTACCTGCATCAACTCCTCCAGAGACATGAGATCCGCTAGCGTCACCTGCTGGCCAGCAAGGAAGGCCCTGTCCCTAAGGAACTTGTCCTCCAGACGTTGCAGAGCCAGGACCATATTATTTCTGTTCCGTTCCACCTTCTCCTCGGGAATCTGGACCCCAATGAGTGGCCCCAACACCTGGCAGAACAACAGATGTGCTCAGTGTAAAAGCCTGACTCTGACCAGATGCCCAAGGTTCAGCCCCTCCCCAGAGGACTCTGGATACCTTGGACCACAGGAGCACTCCAAAGGTGCTGCGGATGTTGTCAGCATGCCAGCCCAGGTATTCATGGACTTGAGCACGGGCTTGTAGGTCGGCCGGGTACCAGTGGTCCGGCACCTGGTACTTGGAACTCAGGTAAATCAAGATGGCTGAGCTGCGGACCATAGGAAGAGGGGCCATAAGGACCATGAGAAGAGGGGATCTGAGGACCTTGGCTGTTTCCATTCCTCGGTGGGATCTTGATAATTCTCACATTTGAAGTGCTTTGTCTGTTCTCACTCAACCACCTATCCCTATCTCTCACCCTATCTCTCGATACAGTGCTATGCATGGAATCTGGGGCAGCGCGCGCGCGCGCGCGCGCACACACACACACACACACAAACACACAGAGATAGAGAGATCCGCCCCCTAGCTCTCCCCCTCTTTTGATGTTGTGGACACTGACCCCTGGCCAGACCTTCTCTCTGCCTTTCTTTTTTGTTCTTGTTTTTGTTTGGTTGTTGTTGTTATTTTGTGGTTTTTTGTTTTCGCTTTGTTTTTGAGCTCCCTGCCACTAGAGTCTAATGAGAGAGCCAGTCTCTGAGCCTTGACCCTTTCACTGGTCTCCAGACCAAGCTTTGGAAGACTAAACAGGACATCTGGGAAGTTAGGAGAAGCTCTTTCTAGTCCTTTGTTGAATCTACATTTTTTTTCCCTAACCCTCGACAATTGTCTCCTTGTCGCCTTCCAATACCCCTCCATCAGAGTAGAGAGGCCTGGAGGTGATATGGCGGTCGAGAAGATGAAACAGAACAGGGGCACGGGACATGCTGGATCAGCCCCCTAGTCTTCCTGGCCTCCCTCCCAGGCGGTCTGCTCCAGCCACGCTCCCTCACAGCCAAGGATGGGAGTCTGCCAGGGCCCCGTCCCCACCCCATCCCCGCCCGACCGAAGCGGGGCCACCAAAGTCGGAGGAGGTAGTGAGGGCTCTGGGTTTATTTACAGCTGCACCTTTCGGTCAACACGAAGCTGCCGTCTTTGAGGACAGGAACTTTCTTTAAGCAGTTCACCTGGGAGAATTGCTCGCTCACTTGCTGCCCTGGGAAGGAAGAAGCCAGAAAATGTGTGGAAGGGCTCAGGCAGTGCTCCTATAGTCCCCTCTCGTCCCCTCTCGCTTTGCAACCAGAGCAAAGTCCGGATGGGACAGGGACCAGCGGCACAGAGGTGGCTCAGCTTTGTGTCCCTTCCCTGCAAAGTCTCCGGGATTTTGTGAATCTAAACATTGCGTGCCTAGGACAAAAAGTCTCTCTTGTCAGAGCAGAAGTTAAGTTTAAAGAGGGCCCTGAACTAAAGCCACTCCACAGAGAGAAGAGCATTCCTTGGTGGACGGCGCTGGGGGTGGAGGGTGCCAGATAGTGGGAGGACTGTACCCAGGCAAAATGTGAAGGGCATGGTCTAGGGGGTAAATGGGCCAACCTTTGAATAAATCCACGGTACGCAGCTGGAAGGGGATGCCGTTCTTCTTGGCGAAGATGTAGACAGCGCGGCAGGGCTGCGACCGCAGGTCCAGGTAGAGCTCCAAGCCCATGGCGGTGGTGACACAAGATGGTGTGGACGGACTGCGTTCGACAACAGTCGCAAGTGTAGGCGATTCCGGCATCCAGCTCAGCCTCAATTGGCCAAGCCTGCCGCTTTTCCCCCTCTGGACAGCTGACAACCGCTGATCTAGGGAGGGAGCCGCTTTCGAAGACCTGCACCGAAAGCAGGGCTGCGGTGTGCACACACTCAGACGGACAGACGCGATTTGCTCCAGGAAGCAGTGGAGCCAAGAATCCAGTCCAGGATCATAGTCTCACCCGGACCCGGAAACAGCCTGTCTCGGCTTTCCTGGATCGAACCCAGAGAGCTCTGTGGCCATAGCCGTTTGCAGGGAACTAGACCGTTCAGCTCCCATTTCTCAGTTACTGCGGGAAGGGCTCTTAGAGGCTGATCGCTGGGGTATCCTCCTTTAATGGGTGAAGCTTGTTGCAGACTGCTAGGAACTTTGCCTTAAGGAAGAACTGTCAATGGCCCAGCTGCCCCATGCAAAACAGGTCGCCTAAGAACACTGGATCTCCCCCAGGAGATCTGGGAGGCTGGTCAGCAAAGCTTGAGGTAGGACCCCCCCCACCCCCCGCCACACAGACATACTTTCTCTTCCCCCCACCCCCCGGTGGCATCTTCCAAGGGAAGAAAACTGGTGGTCCATTACTGATCACTGGCTTTATCTGAATCTTTTATGGGCACGTGGCCCATATGGAGCGCCAGAGTGTTTTCCTGGGAGTTTTTCTTTTCTTTCGGTTTGTTTGTTTGTTTGTTTGTTGTTTTTTGGGGGTTTTTTGGACATTGAGGGGTCTTGCTATATAGAGCACAGGCTGGCCTCAAACCCTTGGGTTCTATTGATTTTCCTGCCTTAGCTTCCTGAATATCCGGGATTCCAGGTGAGACCCATCCTGCCTGGCTTTACCGAGAATTTTTGTGTTTGATTCATTTGGTTGTTTATTTTGGTTTTTTTTTTTTTTTTTTTGAAACAGGGACTCATATAGTCCAGGTTGGCCTCAAATTTAATATATAGTCCAGAGAGACCTTGAACTCCGTGATCCCCCGAACTCCATTTCCTAAGTGCTTAGGACTACAGGCATTTGCCACAGCCCCAGGCTTACCCGGATAGTTTTGAGTTGCAACTCAAAGATAACTAGGAGCTGCAGTAGCCTGTAGGCTCAAACCAGGCTCTCTCGGGTGACCCCTCTCCTTTCCCCTCCCACCGCTAGAGCCGTCTGAAGCTGAATTCCCCTTTTGCCTAAATAAGTTGGTGTTGTTTTTGAGGAAAAGGATTCTGAAAAACACAAAGCAGTTCCCAGGGGAGCTTCTTCTGAAGCCCCGCAAGGTACAGGGCTCTGCTCTTGCAAATTCGGTAGGAAGAGCAGGTGATCCAAGATGGCTGTGCCCACGCAAGGAGATGAACCAGCCCTCTGATGTAATTGGCCCCTAGAAGTCTCCTGGCCTTGTTTATTTCACGTTGCAACCGCATGTTTCCCCTAGGTCAGACATCCCCTCCCGCTTACGGGGGTCAGATATGGCTCATGCATGGATGAATGGATGAAACTCATCCTGAGTTTCCCCTGTGTTCACCCTGCAGACCCAGGTACCTGCTTCGCTACTGTCCGGAAGAAGCCCCGCCAACACTGACAAGGAACTGGTTTGACTGTCTCGCTCCCTTCTTCGATCTCTTCCTCTCTTCTGGATTCTTTCCCCCCATAAATGCTTTCTTGAATCTTGACAGAATGCCCATTTTTGCCACTCTCCCTGTTGGACCATTACCAGTTTTCATCTTGATTGTGAGATACCTAAAGCCAGAGTGGTGTTTTGAATGAGAAATACACACACACACACCCCTCACCACCGTAGTTTCCTGTATTTGAACACTTGGTCCCCCAGTTGATGGTCCGTTTTGAAAGGGTTGTATAACTTTTATGCTTAGGCTGTGGCACCTTGCTACAAGATGTATGCCGCTGCGGGTGGGCTTTGGAAGTTGATAGCCTGGGCTTCCTAGTGAGAGTCTGTCTGACTGAACAGGACAAAGCAAAAACAGTAGCTAGAACGCGGTTCCACGATGCAGCCTTTGCTTAGTCAGTGAACTTAGCCCTGGATTCAACCATCCACACCACAAAACAAACAAAAGAACAAAAACCCAACCCAATTGAAAAGTAGCCAAGATCCACAAATTGGGCAGAAGGATTGCCGAAGTGGTGGGACTAGAACAGCATGCTGGCAGAGAGCCTTTGAGAATGAGTGTGCAGAATCAGGAGTGCAAACAACTGGCCCAAGGAAAAGGACAGCAGGCCTATAGTGCACTAATATGATATTGGGGGGAGGGTGCGAGGAGTGGGGTTCAGCACGTTTAGCTCGGGAAAAGCACTGGATTCAAATCACAGCGCACGCACGTTAAAGCAAACACAAACGAGAACAGAGACCATCTCTTCCTGGAGACTGTTAGCAGTTCCAGAGACATCTCAGTCCTCTGGGGAGCATATGGGTTTGGGGGGGGGGGGATCTGTTAAAAATGAGGACAAATTCAGGAACAGAGATGAATCTCAAGAAAGCATGTACACATCCCTGCTTGATTAGCATCAGAACATAGCTTTTCTATTCCTGCCACGGGAACTGTGGCTTCTGGTCTGGAGAATGAGGCAACATTACCAGAAACCTAGAAATAATGCACACAGTAAGGTCTCTCTGCTCATGATGAAATGTTCCTCGGAGATAAAAGAAAATACCTCAGGCCAGGCCGTGGTGGCGCACGCCTTTAATCCCAGCACTCAGGAGGCAGAGGCAGGCAGATTTCTGAGTTCGAGGCCAGCCTGGTCTCCAGAGTGAGTTCCAGGACAGCCAGGGCTACACAGAGAAACCCTGTCTTGAAAAAACCAAAAAGAAAACACCCCAGAATGCTGGTGGGCTCTCCCCTACTCTTCAAACTTGAGAGCAGTGGGGCTTGTGATTCAGCCGGAGGGTACATGCCAAGTGAAGCACAAAGCTATACAAATCTGGAAGAGCACACTACAAACAATAGAATGGAACCATCTCAAGCCACCCTAGCACTCCCACGTTCTATGTATAGAAGATGTGTGCAAACTGGAGGAGAGCTGGCTTATCCGTCTGGATGAGAAGAGAGGGCAGGAGAGGGAGGAGAGGGAAGGGTGGCAGGGAAGCCGTGAGAGAGGGCAGGGCAGAGCTCCATGAGGTCCTGAAAGCTTTCAGCAGCTCTGTGTAATAGCAGAGTCCACAGAACAGCTTCTCTTGAGTGAGTACCTTGGAAATGGCTCTGTGAGCGTGGCTCAAACTAGGTTTTAATATATGGGGACTTAGGCTGGAGAGATAGCTCAGTAGTTAAGAGCACTGACTACTCCTCCAGAATTCCCAGCAACCACATGGTGGCTCACAATCATCTGTAATGGGATCTGATGTTCTCCTCTGGCATATATAAGCAGAAGTCTACATACAATAAATAAATGTTTTTATTATTATTTATTTCCAGTGTGAGTTCCAGGGACTGAACTCAGGTTGTCAGCTTAAACATCTACACAGGAAACACTTTGAGCACGGAGCCAGTCTGGTTTTAGACCCTTTGATGTCACTGTTCTTGTTGCTGTTCTATGACAGGGGGGGGTTCTATGTGGCCTAAACTTCCACTGTGTGCATTCCAGGGATCAAATTCAGGTCGTCAGGCTCAGTGGCAGTTGCCTTTACCTGCTAAGTTCTTGCCGGCCCTCACTTTATATTTAAGGCAGAGACACTCACTGAACCTTGAGCTTACTGAACTGGGTAGAAATGGCTACCCATCAAATCCCAGGGATTCGCCTGGCTCATATCTAAACCCAGGGCCTCACAGTTTGTCAGTAAGTATTTACCAAGTAAGACACACACACACAGAGTTCTGTTTTTCCTTTATATTTTGAGGTTTATTGAAATAAAGTATTAGCAAACAATATACAAAGACAACTTCTTGCTAGGCAGTGGCAGCACATGGCTTTCTGCCTTTAATCCTGGTGCTCAAGAGGCAGAGGCAGGCCAATTTCTGAGTCCAAGGTCTGCCTGGTCTACAAAGTGAGTTCCAGGACAGCCAGAGCTATACATGGAAACCTTGTCTCAAAAAAAAAAAAAAAAAGAAAAGAAAAACAAAAAAACAACCACATTTCTTTCTTTTCTTTTTTTTTTTTTGTTTTGTTTTGTTTTTGTTTTGAAACAGGGTCTCTCTATGTGGTCCTGACTATCCTGGAACTCTGCAGACCAGGCTGGACTCAAACTCACAGAGCTCTTCCTGTTTCTGCCTCCTGAGTGCTGGGATTAAAGGCATGTGTCACCATGCCAGGAACAAAAACAAATTTAAGAGTTTTGACTTTGACAAGCATAATACAGTAAAACCTAATAATTTCTCATAAATATTGTAAGGTAACAAAACTGAAGCTGCTAGAGCTTCGGTTCTTCACCTTCCTAGTGCTCTTCACCATCCACATAGGACGCATCTTCCTCAGAGAAGATGGACGGGTGCATCCAAGCATCCATTTCCCATGATTGCGATCTTATTCCGAGAAGTGGATTGAAATTGCAACTTTAACCAGCCAGGTCCAAGACTGTCACTGTCCAACCATCATGCTTGAGATTGCCCTAAGCGGCTGCTCCTTCTTGAGAAAGTCAAGGCAGCGAAAATTGCAGGGGCCATTAGGCTGGAACCCATGCTCATCAGTTGCACATGCTGGGAAACCCCATCTGCTCTCCCTCCCCCAACCCCACCCGCAGAGAAAACTCCGGGCTAACACATCCTCACTCCTCGTCTCTGTATTTCCAGAAACCCACCCATGAGTACCCGCCCAGGGGTTCAGCCTTTGATCCTGTAGGGACACAATCCCAGCTCCTAGCTGGACTGTCATCACTCCTCCGCTAAACTCTATAAAACCCCCTTGGCTTTAGCCCTTTGATTTTACTGACCTCCCCCACCTATGAGATCGGTGAACCCACTCGGGAGCTGCCTCCTAATAAACCTGCCTTTACTTTTAATCTGGTCTAATCTGGCCTATATCTGTGTCATTTTCAGAGAGAGAGAGAGAGAGAG
The DNA here is from genome assembly GCA_019843965.1 of Rhynchomys soricoides. NCBI lineage: Eukaryota > Metazoa > Chordata > Mammalia > Rodentia > Muridae > Rhynchomys > Rhynchomys soricoides. The sequence goes on from JADRCH010000082.1 coordinate 9,171,868, forward strand.
AGAGAGAGAGAGAGAGAGAGAGACCTATCAGGTGGTGTCAGAAAAGTACAGCTGTCTGAAAGATCCTTCAAAAGACCTTGGGCCTGACTCGAGTGTTTCTACAGCCAACACTAGTTCTTACTACAGAAGGCATAACCTATGGGGGTGGGCAAGGGTGTCCCCATTGCACACAAAATTCTGAACATTTAAAAGGAGAAACTTTAGGGGCTGGAGAGATAGCTCTGATAGAACTGACTGTTCCTCCAAAGGTCCTGAGTTCAATTCCCAGCAACCACATGGTGGCTCGAAACCATCTGTAATGGGATCTGAAGACAGCAACAGGGTACTCACATTAAATAAATAAATCTTTTTTAAAAAGAAAGAAACTTCAAACAGATCCTTAAAGAATGACTTTATCATTTAAAAACTTAGAACGGAGTTATTTAGACAAGAACTACACAAACGTTTTGGGCTCTTCCGAGGACAAAAAAAATTCATTTTAGGACTAGGGTCTTTCCACAAAAGAGCTTACTGCTCACATCAGTGGTCAACGTTCTTATTAAAAACAACAACATGAGCCGGGAAGTGGTGGTGCATACCTTTAATCATCCAGCACTTCAGAGGCAGAGGCAGGTGGATTTCTGAGTTCGAGGCCAGCCTGGTCTACAAAGTGAGTTCCAGGACAGCCAGGGCTACACAAAGAAACCCTGTCTCGAAAAACCAAAAAGAAGAAGAAGATGAAGAAGGAGGAGGAAGAGGAGGAGGAGGAGGAAGAGGAGGAGGAGGAGGAGGAGAGGAAGAGGAAGAAGAAGAGGAGGAGGAAGAGGAGGAGGAGGAGGAGGAGAGGAAGAGGAAGAAGAAGAGGAGGAGGAAGAGGAGGAGGAGGAGGAGGAGGAAGAAAACATGGGCTGGAGAGATGGCTCATCGGTTAAGAGCACTGACTGCTCTTCCAGATGGTCCTGAGTTCAATTCCCAGCAACCATGTGGTGGCTCACAAACATCTGTAATGGGATCTGATGCCCTCTTCTGGTGTCTGAAGACAGCTACAGTGTACTCACATACATAAATAAATAAATCTTAAAAAAAAAAAAACCACAGTACAGGATTTCTTTTCTTTGATTCTGGTATACCATATAAGTCTGTCACTTAATTATATATAGTATAGTTGTATTTTGAGAGCTAAGTTTAATCTATTTTTGTGGGGTGCTAGGGACTGAACTCAGGGCCTTATGGGAGCTAATTAGGTGCCCTACCACTGTGCCATAGCTCTAACCAGAGAAATGAGTTTCCTTCTGGAATATCGTAATAACACAAGATTTGACAAACACTGTTAGATACCATTACCTCTGCAATCCAAAGAAATCTAAAGAACTGACCAAGTGTCTGTCCATCAGACATAATTAACTTTGTCTTGACGTTAATTGCCTTGAAGAACAAATGCCTTGAAATTCTCTCTCTCTCTCTGCCTTCTCTCTCTCTCTCTCTCTCTCTCTCTCTCTCTCTCTCTCTCTCTCTTCTCTCTTTCTTAGAAAAACTTCTATATACTGAGGGGTAGACCCAGGAAGATCTCTGTGAGTTTAAGGCCAGCCCAGTAGGTTTACTTAGAGAGCCTGAGGACAGTCAGGACTACATAGAGAAAGCCTATCTCAAAAACGAGAAGAGAGAGAAAGCAAGCTAGGTAGTGGTGGCTCACAGCTTTAAGCCCAGGACTTGGGAGGCAGAGGCAGGCAGATCTGAGATTAGAGCCAGCCTGGTCTACAGAGTGTGTTCCAGGCCAGCCAGGGCTACACAGAGAAACCCCATCTCAAAGAAGAAAGAAAGAAAGAAAGAAAGAAAGAAAGAAAGAAAGAAAGAAAGAAAAATACCCCTTCCCCAATGACACAGATATTTTAGATCTGTGTCTCTCTAGAGCCATGAAGCAGGAAAGAGCCCATGACAGGAAGGCAAGCAAGAGGTTTTATGGAGTAAGGAGGTTGTGAATCAACTACAACAACCAAGAAGGGGGGGGGTTAATATTGGAGGGTAAAGGTTTAAGCAGGAATGGGGTACGGAGGAAAGGTGAGGAGGGGGGATGGATGGGCTAACCAAAACCAAGACTGTGTGGAAACCCCACATGGGAACCCAATGCCATGTGAGCTAATTTGTTTGAAGGATTTTTGTTGTTGCTGTTCTTTGGGACAGGGTCTGTCTATATACCCTGGCTGTCTTGGAACTAAGTAACAGGCTAACTCTGAACTCACAGAGACAGAGATCCCCTTGCTTCTGCCTCCTGAAATTGAAGGAGTGCACCACCACCCTGGCCTCTGGCTACGTTTTCTTAGTTCTTCTCATGTTTTAAATTATTGTTTAATTTAAAAGATGTGTGTGTGTGTGTGTGTGTGCGCGCGCTTATGTAAACCTGCTAGCTCTGTTTTGTTGTTTGTGCGTATAAACGTTCAAAGCTAACAATTCTGCATTGGACAATCAATAGGGAGCTCATTCCTGGGAGAAGCTAATTCTTCTCTATTAGTTGCCAATAGTTCTTCATCTAGGGGTAGGACCCGGAGAATTTCCCCCTTCAACATTAACTTGTCCATTGATATTGCCGTTGTTCCCCGGTCTTATTTGTACAGCCATTTCTAGAGACTGTTTCGCATCAGACTTCTTAGTATTCTGGCTCTTACAGCCTTTCTGTGTTGTTCCCTTCGCCATCGATTCAGGAGCTACGATGCGGATTATCTGACTGGCAGGCTCAATATGATCTTACAGTCATTACAGCATCAAAACATTAGATAAACTCTAAATGTTCTTTATAACAGATTGCAAACTGCTATAGTGTGACCATTGAGCCATCTTCCTCCTCGTCTCTCATCACCTGCCTGTACCTCAGTGAACTGCGCAAACGCAAACCACGAAACCAGATACAAGAATTTTGAACACACGCTCTACTCTAAACGCCAACTCTTACACCTACCACCAGAGTGGGCTTCTGAGAGGCACCCACTGTTCCCTGCTTCAAAAGGCTACCCCCACGAAGGGGATTCTGGGAAATACAGCATTTCCCGCCCACCTCCTAGAGTGCGCAGCGCGCAAAGCTTGCTGGGAACCCTACACTGCAGGGAGGAGGGTCTGCCTGTTGGTTGCCTTGGCAACTGCTCACGCGGACAACGGGCGTGAGCTGGTCAGTTAGGTACTGCCACCATCTCTAGCGGCCACTGCCTCCCGGGCTGGGAGGGTTGATCGTGGAAAAATACCCCGCAACGGGAGCAGAGGGAGGGAGGGAGGGAAGCTGGCCAATCGCAGAAGACTGGGAATGGAGACCTCAGCAGAGCCTGCACTTCAGGCCTTTCCCGGGAACCTAGCCCAGGCTGGGTCCTTTGGAAGGAACTATGCAAGATTCCTGGAGATGGGAAAGGGGATTGGGGGTGGGGGGAAGGGGGAAGAAAAAGAATGGGGAAAACTTTGGCAAAGCTTAAAACAGTGCTCACCCACACTCTCCCACTCCTGTAAACCGAGTTTTTGGCAAAGCCGATTTTTTTAACGTGCATGATAGGATTGGGAAAGAGCAGGAAAGGGGAGTCGGAGGAGAAAACAGGCAAAGGAAACTCTTAGGATTGAAATCAAGGATCCGGCTCTGAATCGTGAGGAAGTCAGGGAGGCTGTGTTCTCTTGTGACTGGAAGTTTTGATGACAGCTTTCTGATCTCTGAATCTCCATCTTAATCACACTGGAATGTACCTCTAGCTGTGAGCTATACCTATGGAAAGGAGGGGGAAAAGATGGCCACATGCCAATGTGAGGTAGAAAGATTACCCCTGAGGTCCAGTCTAGAACGACACAGGGCTTTTTACAGACGTGTGCCCTTGGCTATATCAGAAGCACTGCCGTCCCACTCCATGACTTTGACACCCTCTCCCCGTCTTGATGTTCATGCTTTGTACATCTTTTAGCAAGGCACCTTGGTGAAGCAGCCACACCGATGGCCCCTGCTGGGGGACATCCTAATAGGGAAGTCACCAAGCTCCTCAAGTTGTCTTAGGTTGCTTTGTTACCCCCTAAAGAATCACATATTTCCTTCCCTGGGTTATCAGAGACCTAGTGACACACTGAGAGCAGTTTAGTCTTCGGTTTAGAGAGAAATTCCTACTCACAGGCCTTTGAGAACCACTGAGGAAAGAAATAGTCGAGGATAATTTGTGGTCGCAACCTGCAGCTACTGTGTAATCCTCATTCCCCATTTGCCAAGAGAGATTCATCAGTTTGAGGGGGGTTGCCTGCCCGTCTCTAGACCCTCTCTTTGCACGAGTGCCATTAGTCCATGTTCCTGGATTTGAAACAAGGGTCCTGTCAGTTCCTAGCTGAGCGACCTTGAGCAAGTCATTTCAGTCCTCTCCTGCCTGGATGGAGCCAAGAGGTCCTTTGAATGAAACCATGCAAACCAAGGCCGTTGTGGCTCTTCTCAGAGGCAGGCAGCTGATGTCGGGAAGTAGGGAAGAAAACGGGAACTGAGAGCTAGCTCTCTCTTGCCACCAACTAGAGTGGCCTCAAACAAATCAGGTCATCTCGTGTCATGTCACATCACCTTCAATCCTGTCGACGGCAGCACAGGCCTCGGTTCCCTCATGTGTGACTGGGAATGGGGAGGATTGTGATTCATAAGGATCAGTAGGGTTCATGGAAGTTAAACCGTTTTGACTGGTGCAAATGCAGTTACTTAGATACTCTCAGGAAAGTGGCATTATGGCGCGCCGTCAAGGTTGAAGGCTGAGCAGTGAGCCAGCCTGTGGGAGCTCTGAGTGAAGAGTCTTTTTACAGTAGGTACGTTCCCCCCAGTTATTTATGCACATAGGTAACCCCAGTAATCTAGGATACCAAGATGACTTCAAAGTACATAAAAGTCATGTTGCTTCACCTTCAATCCTGTCACCTCAGTGTCAGCCTTCAGCCCTGGCGCTCTCTCTCTCTCTCTCTCTCTCTCTCCCTCTCTCTCTCTCTCTTCTGTGACTGGGGGATTCTAGGTCATAAGAAGATGACCTCAAAATACACGGATGTCCCACTGAGCCCACACAAAATGAGTGCTCAGTTTTACTTTTTCCCACTGCCAATCTTAACAGGACAAGAGGCTAAGTGGCGGGGACACTACAGAGAAAAGAGACAGTCAGCCACAAACTTCTTGTCAAAAAAAAAATATACCTGCAACTTCTCAGAAAGGGCATAGCAAGATCATTGCTTAGGACTCCTCCTGAGGCAAACGGGGGCAGGGGACTGGGAGGTTAAATTAAATCTCTAGTCGTTTTGGCTGCAGGTCTGCCCTTCTTGTGGGTAACTGCACCAATGTGGGATTTTTGCAAAATGCACAAGCCTTTGTTTCTACACAAAACTCTCTTGCCTCTGCACCCAACGTCACTGGCACCCACCCAGGGAGCTTCTAAGATGAGTGCCCCTCTACCTTCGAAACCCTCTTAGAATGAGCCACACATCCTTGATGTGAGCATGGCTCGTCCGATGAACGTGTCCCACCCTCTCGTGAACATACAGCACTAGTCGACTGAACTTGGGGCCACAGATGGGAACCCTTGGAAAGGGCGAGAGGTGTGGAAGTCAGGAGTGCCTCTGAGCACCCCATGCAAACTACTATGGTCTCATGTCCCAAAAAATGCCATTGTGTGGGATTGTTTCAGAGACCGACTGGAAGCTCTGAAAGCTTATTTTTAAAAATGTCACCAGAAGGGAAGCAGAAGCACAGGAATAGAAGAGAGGAGGGCACGCAGCTTCCCCAGGGAGGGAGTTAAGACACCTGTTTGTTCCATCCATGTTCCCTTGATTGCTTCGTGTTTGCTGCCATGGTGAAACCAGGCCCTGCCCTGCCCTTGATAGAAGAGGCCTCTTCATTACTAGCCGGCCTTAGTTTCACCTTTAAAAGAAGGGTAGCTGGTTCCTACCTCACAGGGTCATTGTGAGAGTAGACTAACATGAGGTGCAAGTCTGGGGACATAGGAAAGGCCATTCAGGTGAGGAATCCCCTCACGACTCTGTTGGTCAAAGTACAGCTGAGCCTAGATCTTGCCTGTTTGACTTGGTCTCAGCTACCAGCCATTACTCGATGCTGGCTCTGAAGTAAATGCATGATCCTGGTCCATGCAGCCTCCTGTGTGTATGTGAAGACCTGTTTAGGGAGTCAGACATGCCGAGCTCAATCATAAAAGTGCCTGGAAAGGCTAGGGGCTATTTCTCTCCCAGCCTGCCTTTTCTGAGGACCATCGGGCAGAAAGCCAGTAGAAGGTGACCGAGAAGTCACACACACACACACATACCCCCAGTGAGTACAGTTAAAAACTGACAGGGAAGTTGGCAGGGATGTGCAGAGTCCTACTCCACAGAGAGCTTCAGATCTCTAGGCTGGCTCTCCAGCCGCACTGGTGACCTGGTTACGAGCTGGGTGAGAGGGAGAGACCCAGACAGGTGGCACGACCTCTTCCACGTCCCTTCTTGTTTCTGGTTTTTCATTGCCTTCAATTATCAGATCATATTCTTCTTCTTCCGGGATGGACAGGAGTGGACACTTTAGAATGGTTTCCTGATGGGTAGCTTAGGGTTTGTATCCAGAAGAGAAAATGGGTATCAGGGATTCCAGATTCGGGCCTGCAGAAGTCAGGAGGAGAGAGACCCTAGCCTGAGCACATACACGACACTCGGGGATGACAGAAGAGGGGGACAGTGGGGAGCACCGCTAGGAAGCAAAACAGAGTGCCAGGCAGTAACCTCAGTGCTCCCCAGGAAGTGCTGCCCGGCCAAAACCTGCTAAAACTTCATGAGAGGCCTAGGGTGACAGAGGCCTTACAAGTTGGAGCCCTTGCTCTGCCTCCGCTCAAAGTGGAAAAAGTACTACTAGGCACCCACAGGGCCTGGTGGGCCAGATTTCCCAAGACGACCCAGAAGAGCTAAATTGACACCATTCAAGCAAAAAAAACTCAAGCGTCTTCCATATTGCTAGCTGCTGGGAAGAGTTGGAGCCATTGAAGAGCATGGGTGGGGGCTGGGAAGTTCTCTGGGTAGTCTCAACTGTTCCCCAGGTAGACTAGGAGGCTGCCCCCCTCCCTGTACAATCGACTCCTGCTCTTAGGGATCCTAAGAAGTTTAGAGTCTTCCCACTTAGGCCTTGGAAGAGATTAGAATTCCATGTTGTTTAAAAGTACACTGAACCACAAACTAAAGTCTCCCCCTTCCCTCCACCATTCGATGTCCCTAAATTCTAAGTTAGGTCCAACCTCCAAGTCTACATTTAACTCAGAGTTCTACAAAGATATAAAAATTGCAGTAACTACTACAATGAAAACCAGTCAATATAGAAGTGTCCTCCCGCATTACAAATTTCCTGGGGTGAAATTACGGTTCAAAAAATTAAAAATAAAAAAATTTCCTTCCCCTTATAGGTTAAAGTCCAAAGAGTTGAGAAGCATGAAAAGTGACAGCATTTTATTAGCAAAGAATTAATTATACAAAGTAATGGGTTTTGTTGTGACATTTTCACGCGTGCATCTAATGTGTGCGCTCACCCACCCGCCATCCTTTCCCGTCCCGGGGCCTCTTGTTGATCTGTGCCTCTTCTGCCTGCTGTCCTGTCTTCCTTAAAATCTAGACTCCGAATATGAAACAAAAGTCTTAAGAGTGGAAAGGAACCATAAACATTCACAAAGAGCCCAGAGGTCTGTTAAAGAACAGGGGGAAAGCTTACTGCCCCAGCTTATCTCCCCTCCCCCCCCCCCCCCCCCCCCCCCCCCCCCCCCATGGAAAAGTCTATAAGGTTACTCCTGAAATGTGGGGTTCTTCTACCCACTCTCAATGTTTCCATTAAGCTCTCCTGTGCTCTCCAGAAGTCCTAGGATGATCCAGACAGATAGCCTCAACCTCCTCCCACTGACCACAGGGGAAATCCCTCAAATAGCTTGCAGCTGCTGGATGTCTCCAGAATCTCATTCACAGACACCTTTTTTGGAGGCAGAAAGCAAGACTCCAGCAGGAGTGCTCTGGTCGTTGTTTTTTTTTTTAGCTGATGGCTGAGGAGAGTTGAAAGGGAAGGGAGAGATGGCCCTGAACCCACCAAGCAACTTCCACAGTGTCCCTTCTTCTCTCTAAGAGCTCTATGTCACTCCTTGTGTTCCCGGAGGCTGCCCAGGGGGACAGCTGAATCAATGAAACCAAAATGTTTGTAATCTCATCCTTTACATTCCCCAGCCCACTCTGCCCCTCACACCTATGTACCAGGTTGTCTTCAACCCTGAGAAATTCTCCTCCAACCTAGAAGGCTCACTGGTTTCCCCAGCCATGGGCTCTGGGCACTGGCTGACACCCACTTGAGATGGCCCTGGCCTTTGGGGTCACTGCAGTTACAGCACAGTTCTCAATACCTGAGGAAATATCTCCACTCACACGTCCTCAAGACTGCTCGGGCTGGAGCAATGTTGCTCGGATCTGCTTCTGGATTACTGTTTGCTCCTTGGGTTCTTTCCCACAGGATAGCAGACCATAATTGCTGACCCCTGTTCTCACCTCCTCCTTGCTTGCTAACCTAAGCACTTGCCTTTTATGACATGTTTCTCTAGATGCTGTGTCTTGGCATCTCCCATGGTGACAGACAGCAAACCAATCAATTATTGCTTGGTCTCAGGTTCTGGGCTTTCCCCACGGAGGTGGCAGCCATTGGTCACTCAGTGCTAGCCCCTCTCCCCTCAATGGGTCTGCTGTCCTCCCAAAAGGCCTCTCTCAAAACATAATCTACACATTAAAAAACAAAACCAAAAAACAGTGATCTTATTGTCTCAAGAAAGTCCCTGCCATCCCAACACTTCCCAAATTTCCTGAAGGTTTAATGGTATTCTTCTGTTCTTGGAGTTCCCTAGTCCCCACAATCTTAGGAGTCAGACAGGCTCATGGGATAACTTCTGTTCTCACTGGGTTCCTGTCTGCTGTGTTGACTGGCCACCAGCTCAAGGGTATTCTAGCACAGTTTCAGCCTCTACCTCCCTTCCTTCCTGTCTGTCATGTTCGCCTGTCTGCCCTTGTCTAGTCTTACAGAGCCCCTTCATCTCTGCTCTTCCTGCCTCCTGACCCCTTCATCTTTAAAAGATCTCCATAGCTGGCCACCCTTTCTGAGTATTCCCCACTACCTCGCTTCTGAGAGCAAGACTGTATTTTGTGGTTTCTCAACCACACCCAGTGCTTTCCGGGTCTCCCAAGTGAAGGTTCTCCAGATATGACTGCCCTGGGGATAAACCGTTCAAAAATGGCCTCTTTGCAAACTTCAGGGTGTATACTGATGCCAATGAGTTATTTATCTGTCCCAACCCAAGAAAATAGCATATTCTCTGAAGGGCCCCGATTCCTTTTAATGCCATTTTCCACCGATAAACCAAGCTTTTGTGACTCCAGAGTCAGAAGTGATGGAATGCACAAGCCCACGAACAGGAGACCAGCTCTGAAGGTCTAAAGAATGAGGAAGGGATCCGCCCTTGCCCCAGTTGTAGCAGGAACCTTTGGGAACGCTGGGGGGATACTCACCCTCTCCGTGCGCCCCAAACACTTGCTGAAATTGCCCTTGAAAACTCAGACATCAGACTTGGCTGGTAACATAGGAAGGAAGGACAGCAAACCTAGATTGAAAGGGGGAGGGAGGGAGGGAGGGTCTGCCAGCATGGCATCTTGACTCCAACCTCTGTTGCCTTTAAGGTGCTGCTCTGGTAGGCTTACCCTGTTGTTCACCTGACCTTGCATCCCAGGCTTGCTGGCAATTTACCTACTAAAGAATATGGCTCTTGCCGGGCAGTGGTGGCACACGCCTTTAATCCCAGCACTCGGGAGACAGAGGCAGGCGGATTTCTTAGTTCGAGGCCAGCCTGGTCTACAGAGTGAGTTCCAGGACAGCCAGGGCTACACAGAGAAACCCTGTCTCAAAAAACAAACAAACAAACAAACAAACAAAAGAATATGGCTCTTAGCTTCTGCCCCAAGCTACCAATGTCAGATTCCCAGAGGACCCTGCTCACAGGAATAGGGTAGACCATCCACCCACACAAGGGCCCTTGTTAAAAGATAACTACCACACAACCTCAGAAGCACTACTGTGGGGAGCTGGCAAGGACAGAGCCCATTGGGCTCTTGTGAAGCCCACCATACACACACAGTACTCACGAAGTGTTCAGTTTTTTCACAGGAATTATTCATATGGACTCAAAGCCAGAGAACAAGATGTTTCTAGTTGAAAGGGCTTACATAAAACATCCCTTTTTGTCCAACTACAGTCTTGGGCTCCACCCACATTTCTACTAATAGCACATGCCAGAACTCAGGTACTACAAAGTGGGCTGCTATCCCTATTAACTTTTCCTGGGGAAGATGTGAATGAACAAAGGCCTGTTTACCTCAGACGGCACCGGTGACACTAATGATTCTACCAAAAGTCCAACTTGGCAAATGAGTTTATTGGGCTTTCATGGATAGTGCAGGTTGTTCACAGGATGGTGAGGGAGCCCCCCACCCCAAGAGCTACATCACTGTGGAGTTCCACCCCATTATGGACGACGAATTTATTTATGGGAGCTGTGTCCTCTTACGGTTAACCCAATTTGTATATAGTCTAGCATGTATGTAGTCTCATGGGAGCACACACACACACACGGGCAGAACAGGAGAGGCTGCTTCAATCCCAGGTGAGGGTTCTATGACCCTCCTCCTTCCCCATCCTAGGGAATATAGACGCTCCTTTAGCACTACCATAGATCCTGTTATCACTGTATTCTGCTCAATTAGTTGACTATTGGCAATTGGGCCAATACTCCAAAAGTATTGCCAAAAGCAATCCAAAAGCGCCACCTAGAGGAGAAAAGGCATAGGACAGCTGGTGCCCAACCAAGGCCAGAGCAGGCAGTTCACAAGGTGATTCTTAGCATACTGCTGTAATAAAATGCCCTGATAGCAAAAGCAAAACTCAAGAAAAGGAGGGCTTACTTTGGCTCACAGTTTGAGGACACAGTCTATCATGGCCAGGAAGTCCTGCCAACTGGGGCTTGAGGCAGCTGGTCAAGCTGCATCCACAGTCAGGAAGCAAAGAATGAGGAATGTTTATGCTGGCTTCCTTCATTCTATACAGTCCAGGACATAAGGCCGTGATTGGATGGCTCTTCCTGCCACAACATATCAAGAAAGTCCTTCACGGGCACGCCCACCATCTAAATAATCTTTCGAAGCTGGGCCTAGATGCTTGCCTCACCTACTGTTACTCCAGAGACTATTAAGTTGGCAATCGACACTAACCATGTCAGGGCCTTTGAGGGTGGGGGAGGGGTGGGTGGTTCTCCACGGATAGCAGCACCTTAGAGGCAAAGATGAGATGAGGGCAGAAGGGTCTCCCCCGTCCCAATCCCAGCAGGAATACTGGTGGATCCTCTTGGAGGCTGAGGATGGAATTGGAGAGAGTAAAGAAAAATGGGACCAGCTGTCTGCCTGGGCCAGAATCCAGTCAAGTTCTAGAGATATGAAAGAGCTAGGCAGCCTCTCTGCGTGATATAGAAATCAATAGACTATCTGTAGCAGTTTGCCCTTTACCTTGGTACATGTCTTTTATGTCGTGAAGTATGACACACAAAAAAATACAGTCTCACAACTACAAAGCAGGCATTTGTAAGAACAGCAGAGAAAAAAAATGATACCACAAATAAAAAAAAAAAGATACAACATAGGCTGGGTTTGGCATAGGCCTTTACTCTCAGCACTAGGGAGCAAGAGACAGATCACTGAGTTTGAGGCTAGCCAGGACTACTTAGTGAGACCCTGTCTCATACACATATACACACACACACATACACACACACAGAGAGACAAGAAAAACCACCACCATACCACTGTCTGGGTACCAGTTCCCACCACACAAACCCATCAGAGGTACCACTGTCTCGTTAGAACCAAGAGATCCGTTCAGTTGGTTCATGGAGAATGAAGTTAATACCAAATTGCCCTTCAGAATGAGATTAGGAGAGAGAGCCTTGTGACCATGGGGTGCTACAATCTTTTTTTTTTTTTTT
>JADRCH010000082.1:9184002-9218319 GCA_019843965.1 Rhynchomys soricoides
GGGGAGGGGGGCATTCAGAGAAATCCTTTGACCAAAGGAGATTTTCTGACTTTCATAGGTTCGGGGTGGGGGTGAGAAGGCAGGAAGTCTCATATCATGTGATTTAATCTGCCTTAGCTAAGGAGCCAGGCATGGAGTAGTTGCATAAATGTATAAATTTGTCCTGCAGCCTCTAGGGGAGGGGAGGGGCGGGGAGGGGCGGGGCTTACTTTTCTCCACTCCTCCCCTCCTCGCAGACCGGCGCACTCTTTTTTTTTTATTTTTTTGAGTTTTGGAGACAGGGTTTCTCTGTGTAGCTCTGGCAGTCCTGGAACTCGCTCTGTAAACCAGGCTGGCCTCGAACTCAGAAATCCACCTGCCTCTGCCTCCCGAGTGCTGGGATTAAAGGTACCTGCCAAGGACAGAGGGTGTGTCCTGATTCCTTTGGGGACAAGTTAGAGAGTCTGTGACCTAGTGTGCACAGTGTGGAACAACCGTTTCCCAGCTTCACATGGCCCCCTGTACGGTGTAGTTTGGGTTGCCTGCTTTTGAAGTTTGAATGAATGAGATCATATTATCTGTGCCTGTAGGCTTTGCTTGTCATGGTCACCCATGGTAACGCCTGCCCCGTGTCTTGTTCATTCCACCTCTATGATCGGCCCATGCATGAATGTACCTAAATGTGTATTATTCCTGGTAGGTATTTGGGTTGTTTCTGGAAACCAGTTCCTCTGTCGTTTATATACGTAGAAGTTTATATCCCTATTCCTTATAACCAACATGACCGGTAGTTTGTAAAAGGATCTTGTGATGGGTTTCATTCAGGGTCCTGATTTTTCTCTGAAGTTCTTTGCTCTTTGTTTTGTTTTGATTTTTTGTTTTGTTTTTCTTTTTTCGAGACAGGGTTTCTCTGTGTAGCCCTGGCTATCCTGGAACTCACTCTGTAGACCAGGCTGGCCTCGAACTCAGAGATCCGCCTGCCTCTGCCTCCCGAGTGCTGGGATTAAAGGCGTGCGCCACCACTGCCTGGCTTCTTTACTCATCTTTATACATTGCTAAGAAAAAAGAAAAGAAAAAGCCCACCCGAAATAGTAAGTTAAGGGGAGAATTTTTTGGCCCAGCTCCATAGGCTTCGGTGCACGCCTGCGGGGCCCTGCTGCTTTGATTGGTGGCACTGTGAGGATGAGAATGTAGCAGAGTAAAGCAAAGGTGCTCACCTCGCGGCCACTAGGAAGGAGCAGCGGGGTCCCACGGGGTCACCAAACACGCTCCTACTGACCACTGACAAGTCCTAAAGGGGGTATCATTTCCCACCACAGACCAGCAAAAGCCCTCATCACGTGACCTCAGGGAGGACATTTAAGATCCAAATCATAACAGTTGTCTATTAGCAATTTGTTTACATAATCTTAATGGGGGCCTCCAGCCATGATATGAATTGCATAAAAACTAGCAGGCCTTCCTGTTGTAATCTTGGTGTCGGCTTTCCTTAGGAATAGATTCTTTCTGTAACTCGTCTAGTAAATCATCCAGAGTCTCCTGACTGACCTATGGTGCTTTCTTGGTGGTTTTAATAAGTATGAAGCTGACTTCTTTTTTGTAGATATGAAATGGGACTTTAGTCTCTCTCCCCTTATTAGCAGGAGCCCAGACCTCCTAATTGGACAACTCTTCGTTTCATAGTTTTTGGAATTAGTTATTGGGGGAGGGGCACACATGTCGTGTATGGTGTGTAAGTGTGTGTGTTATGTATATAGACCATAGGACAACTTTTGATTTTCCACTCTACATGGGTTTTGGTGCTAGCCTGCTCACCTATTGGGTCGGGAGGCCTATTTGGCTTTTCCTTCCATTGATCCCACTACTTACTGCCTGTGTGTCAGCTCCACTTTGATCAGTCATGTATGACCTATGAGAAAGCAAGTTCTCATATTTTGTTTTCTTTAAGGAATGATCTGGCATATTCAGAGGAGGACAGCACCACCACCCTCAAGGGTGAGGGATAACCCTGCAGAGCTGCTGTAAGGCAGCAGTGCCTCCTACGTTAATGGCCTTAGGCTTAACTCTTTCCTGGATGGAGGTTTTAACATTAGAATGAAGGAAAGGCTTGCCTCTCAGTCCATGTCAGGGACACGTGTCCCTGAGGGAAGCTCGGAGACCGCTGTTTAGGGGCACAACTGTAAGGAAAACTATCCGTCAGCTTTGAGCCTCAGGGTCCTAGAGGAGAGGGGCATCCCGCTGCCTGCCTCGTCCACGGCTTTACCATCCGCTCCCTTACCTGTAGTTTCTCTTGAGATCCAGCAGCAGTGATGGGAAAGGGCAGGCATAAAGAATGGAAATTCCGGGGCTCTTTTCTCTTCTCTCTGGACACAAAGAAAATGGACTGATGGTGGAATCAAGCCACTTTTCCTCTGAACCCCGGGGGGGGGGGGGCAAAAAAAGAGAGAAAGAGCTCCTGCTTGCAGAATGAAGGATTCCTGGACGGCTTCTAAGGGGTTCCCACCTGTGTTCCTTCTGGTGGAAGCGCTGGTTTTACAAAGCTGTTTTGTTTCGTTTTGTTTTAATTAGTTTTGATGGCCGTCAGGACTTTCAAGGGCGGCTGATGCTCACAGCGGGGATGGCCATGTGACTGTGAGAGAGCAGAAGGTTGTTAAGCACACCTCTGAGCCAGGCCTGCTGTTCTGAGAGGGCCAACTCCTAAGGCAGGAGGTCTCAGCCCTAAGCCAGCCTCGGGATGTATCACAGCTGCCTTTTTCTCCCCCCGTGGCGTCCAAGCATTGACTGCTTCTTTCGAGGGAGACACAGCTGAGGCCCCTCATGGGTTGGCAGACACACTTTAGGAAAATGAGACCAGAAGGGTGGGCATTCAGCAGGTGGGGTGTAGGTAGGCAAGGGGTGTGTGTGTGTAGAATGAAGACAGCCAGAAGCATTGGAGAAGAGAGTGGGGCAGGGTAAGAAAGAAGCCAGAGCTGGAAAACCCCCAAAGGAGGGATAGAAAAAACGTCCCCAGTGTTTCAGGATCAAGGTGGTACCATAGTGCTGGAGGCAAACTAGCTCTGCCTATTGTGAGCCCAAGGTGGACTGGTGGAGAAGGGGCGAGGGAGGCACAGAGTGGAGAGTTTGGAAGTAGATCTAAGTTCAAAAGCGGGGATTAATTTGGGATAAAAGTAGTGCATGAGAATTTAATAAATGGCAAGGGGGTCGGGAGGCATCCTTAACGATAGATGATGATAGAACCATACGTCCCACGCAGTGAGGAATTCCAGAAAAACGGCAAAACCAAATCATTCATTATGGTGTTAATGGGGGGGCGGGGGAGGGAGCCTTGATTGACAGGAACCTTGAAGAGAGCGGTATGGGTGCAGAGCCCTAATCCAGAGCCACAAGGCCGATGACAATCTCAGAAAATATCTGCAATCAGCCAAGACCTAGGTCCTTGGATGGTTAAAAGAACTCTTTTTCACAGTGTTCTCTGTGTTGCCCTGGCGGTCCCTACGTAGACCAGGCTGGCCTCGAACTCACACGGAGATCCGCCTGCCTGCCTCTGCGGCTGGAGTCCTGGGGTTAAAGGCGCACGCCCAGGCAAGGTTCGGATGAAAGAACTCTAAAGGCAAAACACAACCCAGAGGGAAAAGGACCCTCAAAAACGATGAGAAAAATGTCGGGCCACCCTCCGAATAGGCACCGCCCCCTCCCCCTCCCATCCCCCAAACCCAGAGAAAGACCAGAGCCTCTTGCTATGAGTGACAAGCAAGTTCCCCCAAATGACAAAATGACGATGGGAGGGCCTCCTATTCCTTGCCCAGCTGGGCCACCCGCTTTGAGAGGTGAGTAGAGCCCTATGGAAAGACGCCTCTCTCTCTCTCTCTCTCTCTCTCTCTCTCTCTCCCCCCCCCCCCCCCCCTCTGGAAGCAGTTTCACACATAGCAAAGGGAAAAGGCTGAAAATGACCTGAACTTTTCTTTAGGTTGAATCCTAACTGTGGCCTGTCCTGCATGGGGAAAAAAGGGATCTTCAGACACCAGAGTAGACTTTTAACTAAAAAAAAAAAAGTAGTTATGATTTTCCCAGGGAGAAGGAAAAGAAACATTGATTCACCCCCCAAATAATGAGGGCCCAGCAAATCAAAGATTCTGACACATCTACCTTAGCAAAATAAAAAAATAAGGCAAAATAAGAAATATGATTACTTATAATGGCGTGGGGCACCAGAACTACAAGGTGGGGTGGTTTTTTTGTTTTGTTTTGTTTTGGTTTTGGTTTTGTTTTTTTAATGTGTTTGTCCTACACCCAGAGCAAAGTGAGATCTAGGTTCAGAGCGCTCCCTAGTGTTGAAGCATCAGAGGTGGCTGACTCAAGGTCCTAAGAAGACAAAAGGCAAAGATAGAAAAACCATTCTAGGAAAGATACATTTTGTAGGCACTGCCCTAGTTATCAGGGAACACTGTGATGGGAAGGTTGGCCTACTGTGCCTCAGTCAGGCGCACAGAAGAACTGAACATCTGGCTAAAAGATGCAGTTACTGTGGTCAAGTCTTGGACAAGCGTAAAGTGGTGTTACCTGTGGAGAAAGCTGCAGCTGAGCAGACATGCGTGCTATGCGTGAACTTAAGCCTTCTCTGGGGAGATCTGAGAGAAGAGTCACCTTGGGGTGGGAGGGAAGTGGCAGAAGAGAGGGAGCCCTTTTTTCTGGGGCTCATTGGCACCCGAATCTGGGCCACCTAAACATATTACCTGAGAAGAGTTCTCCAGGGATGACCCCCCCCCCGCCCCTCATACATTATCCAATCCCAGGTGACTGTCAGACTTAAACACATGTACATATGAGCCACACTGAAGGGGCTCATCAGGTTGTATTTATAAATGTAGGCATTTATAAATAGATATATTTGTATGCATATATACATAAATGTATATGTCAAATATATTGGCATTTTTATAAATGTATGCATATATAAATCCCTCCTCTGAGAACTTCCAACTGCCAGGTTCCACTCATAGATCAGTCTCATTTCTATAACAGCCAGACCCAGACACAGCCCTCCGACAGAGTAAAAAGCCCAAATTTAGGCTTGTAATCCCACCAATCCCCACCCTGGACAGCTCCGCCCCGCCCCCCAACCCCCAATGCTTTATAAACCCTGCCTTCTGCTCAGTTCTCTGCTCCTTGTCTTCTGAGCAGTGGCAGCCACCCTCCTGGGTTTTTTTCGTCCCAATCTGTGTGAGGTTTTTGTGGGGGGTGACGTTGTGGTGATCTTTGGCTCTCAAGTGCCAGGATACCTTACCCCTCAGAGCTATGACACAATATATATAGATATAAAACACTTGTATGTATACAATAATAAAAGACCATGGAATTTGGGGGAGTGACATGGGAGGAGTCAAAGTAGGTGACAAAAATACAGTCCTTGTAGATCTCTCAAAAGGATAATGACAGATTTTAAGGGAGAGGGTAAATATATATATACACAAGAAATATACAAAAACCAAACAGGTTTCTAGGAACACAGAGATGGAATCTCCATGGTAGCTTTTCAGGCTGAAGCCTTATTGGAATCTGGCTGTTAGTGAGTTTAGGAATGTCCCAGGAAGTTAGTGAACGTGAGTATAGACTCCATGCCTACCCGGTGAAGGGCCCTGGGGACCAGGGCAACTCCTGTCTTCTTGAACATGGACACTGAACACCCTAGCTTGGGCAGGGTGGGAGTTAGGGGGTGCTGTGAGGCCCAGTGGTGGATCTGTTTGCATCATGTCCCTATCCTGGTCCCGGAACCTTCCTACCCAGGCAGTTCTACAGGTTTGCCACCTAGTTTTGCGCTGTTTCTTGAGAAGGGGAGAGGGAGGGGGAGGTGTGAGGATGGCATTTAGCTGCCCACAGTAGTGAGGACTCAAGCAGCATAGTGGCCTAGAACTGTAACTCTGGCACAAGAGACACAAGGAAAGGAACCAAAGGATGTGGCTCCCATGTCGAGAGCCAGGCAGGAGAGGACCCCCCTCCCAGAAAGTCTGACAGTTCTGGTAACCTGCCTTCCAGCTGCTCATGCCTCCAAAAGCTGTTTTAAGGCCTGGACTCCTCTTCACTAGGGAAAGCCAAAGAAACACACACACACAAAATAACTTCTTCCTCTTACTGATTTGGCCAGAACTGTAAATAAATCCATTTTTCTTCACCAATTGGGTTCCTAGACTTCTTTTAGAATGCAGAGAAACTAAGGTGGTGGGGTATGAACCTGAGTGTCGAGGTCAAATCCAAACGAACAAAAACCTCTGGAAGATTCCTAAACCCTCTCAACAAGTGAAACACTGCTTTGGAAGAGACACCCGCTCCATTTTTATCCACTGCTCTGAAGACAGTGACTCAAACTGGTCAGGCCACCTGCCAGCTTCAGAGAGTGGTGGACATGGGGTCAGTGGGGTACAGTGGCTCCTGGCAGAGTCATTTCAGACCTGTGTTCCAGGCCTCTGTCTGCCACATCAGCCTAACACCTGATCATGGGAAGCTCTCTCAGATGTCCTGCACATCGAGGCTGCATGGCTCAAATGGAGGGGTTTTACAATTTATCAAGACCTGAGTACAGGCACAGGCCACCTTCGATGTAAAATGTCCTGATCCATCTTCATGATTGAGTGAATATGGAGGCATATAGTGAACCCCTTCATTTCACAGATGGGGGGAAACTGAGGCCCAAGACGGTGCAGAACCAGGGAAATAATCTTAATCTCACTGAGAGCTGGCTCCCAGAGGGAACTGGCTGGTGAGGACTGGGGGTGGGTCCCAAGTGTTCTGGGGAAGGGATGTTGGGAATCTCTGAGATGCGGTTGTGCCTGATAGGAGGGCAGGGTTGGAGGGAGTTTCTGGGGGGAGCCTGCACCGCTTGATGAAGCCCTGAGTGGTACCAGGGCAGCAGCCCAGAAGACCAGAGTAGGGAGGAGCCCTGGAAATCCACTTGGGCACAACCCATCTAAGAGGCTTGGGCCAAGACAGAGGCATTTGTGAGTGTCTTCTGCACCAGAAGGGCACACATGAAGTGGACCTGAGCAACTCCATGGGGAACCGGAGAAGGGATAGCACCTGAAAAGGTACAAGGTTTGCCAGAGCTGGCCAACTGTGGCAAACAGTGACCATTACCATTATGTAGGCTGATAACCTTATAGGATGTTAGGGTCCTGTTGGACTATGGTGGGAGAACAGGTGGGCATTCTGTGCCCAGCTTCACCTATTCAAGCTGGAGGTTTGAGGTATCATTGGACATGCCGTTTAGCTGACACTTGGGAAGCTGACTGGGCCATGGGCCTTGGTTCTGAGAAGGAACCGGCCTCATTCAGTGGGTAGTGAAGGATCATGCTTTGGAGGGAGCGGGGCTGGCCAGGGGTGACAGGGAGGAGGAGAGGAGTCAGGACAGACAGGAGTCAGGGAGGGCAGACACAGCGGCTTCCTCCTGCAACATGTAAGGCTGACCAAGAAATATGGCAGAGGGCTGAAGTCATAGGTCCCTGTCCCATTTTTACCTTGCATACCAAGGTGTGACCACTCTGTAGATGCCCCCGCTGGTTACAGAGCCGTAAACATTGAGGCTTTTTTTGGGGAGGGGGGGTGGCTTTTCTGATTCATGTGATCCCCTCCAAGCCCCCTACACTCACACAGCAGGTGGTCAGTTTGCCTCCTCTGCCACAGAGCTCCATTTTAGGCTCATATGTGGCCCTCAGGCCAGAAGCATGCCTCAGAGACCTTAACTTTAGGCCTTTAGGTCAGAGTCCTCGCTGGGGAACTGGAGCAAGTCCTTAACTCTGCCCTGAGAGACAACAGTGACACTGCCAGGTACCTCAGGGTCAGTGTCCTCATCTGTGAAATGAGGGAGTTGGACTAGAGCCAACAGAGGCCTGAGCCCTTCCTGTCTCCGTGTAGAGCAGAAGGGGGGAGTCTTGCCTGAGCACTTGGGTGAGTCAGTGGGGCCAGGTTGAGTTGGGACTCAGGGATTTGGGTAAGGCTCAAGTGTGACTTTGTAGTTAAGGGAGGATTTAGCTAAGGGGATGTGGCAAAGGACCAGGCTGAGGAGGGAAGGTGCCCCAAAAGAGGTACCCAGAATCCCCCAGATGGCACCTTTGTGCCTTCGTGACTGCTGAATGGAATGGAAGCCGGAGGGAAGTCCCCTCGTGGGTTCCAGTTAGCTAGGAAGAGTCTTGCTTTGGGAACCTCGAAGGACATCTGGCCTGAAGCAGTAAGGAGAGGCTCTGAGCTGAGAAGGGGCTTCTATTCCCACATTTAATCTAGTGAGCTAACGCCACCCCTCCTGTCACTACTTCTGTCCTGATCTAGTGCTAGAGCTGGGGGCTGGTGGTAATGTGTCTGGTAGGGAGCTTCCCTTCTCTCAAGGTTAGGACTCCAAAACAAACCCAACAAGCTCAAGAGATTAGCAAGCTGCCTGGGGTGCATAGCCTAGGTAGGTACTGCCAAAGCTGCAGAGGGTGCCGGTTGGATCTACTGGGGTAGGTGCCTCTAGGGCCTGGGTGGTTGGGAAGATGCCCATGACTTGTTTGGTTTCAAGTCTGGGCTGATGGGTGTTTAACGCATACTCCAGGAATGATGAAGAACAAGGGACAGGGATCCTGGCAATCACGCCCAGAAGGACTCTGCATCCACATTAGGCAATCAGGCCTCTCTGCACACACAGAGAGGCCTCTGTCACAGTTGTCAGACTCAGACAAGAAAGCTCCTCACTCCACTCAGGAGTCGAGGGGCTCCTGTTCTCAGGCAGCCCCCACCCCCAGCTTCCAAAAGCAAATGTGAATTCCTTTGGGAGTCTTAAAATTTTTTGTATTTCATCTACAATGTTCTTACCTTGACAAGAGGCTAAAAAGCAAGGGTCTTAAAAGATCTGGGACCAGTAGGAGTCCTCTGAAGCAAGATGCCACCTTTCCTAAAGCTGAGGAAATGGGTGCATGCAGCCAGAGTCCGTCTCTGTGGAAACTATTGTCATAGACTTTTATCTATGGAAGGACATCGTAGCACAGGCACAGGCTACATTTTTTTTTTTTCCTAGACAAGGTTTCTGTAATCCTAGTTGCCCTGGAACTCACTCTGTAGACCAGGCTAGCCTGGAACACAAGAGACCCACCTGCTTCTGCCTCCTGAGTGCTGGGATTAAGGGCATGGACTAATCACCACGGCCTGGCAAAGCTTTCTTTAGCAAAGACTCAAGCCAGTCCTGACACAGACTACAACCTCAGCTGGAGTGTAGTGATTTTCCAGCTAGTGGGTTGGGCCTCCCTAGCTGGAAGGCCGGCCCTCACACCAAGAGCATGACAAATTCCTAAGTAGGTCTCATGGTCCAAGCAGGGTTTCTGTCCAGTCCCATCCACCTGGGTCCCTGGGCTTCGTAGGAATGATCCCTAGCCAAGAGATCAAATCACACAGGGCCTTGGCCTTATGAACGTGCCCTGAGGGCCAGCACCTTTTTAATGTCCCGACATAAAAAGATAATAGATGGCAGGTACTCCCCTCCACCTTCATAAATTCTCAGGTAACTGCTGTGGTGGGGGGTGGGGGGTGGGCAGGGACAACGCACCAGCTCTGTTGAGCAGGCCAACAGTTGGGGAAGTAGGAGACCTTTGTATCCTGGCCACCTCTCCGACATCGTTAATTGTTCAGATCAAGGGAAGAGGAACACGTGGCTTAGCACAGTGATTCTTGGGGGGCGGAGGGGAATGGGGCTGAAAAAGGTACAGGCCCAGCTGGAGCACTATTAAGCATATTCCATTTGTCACTGTGGTAAGGACACATGTGATTCAGGATTCCCGCCTAAAGTGAAGAACCTACTTCACGATGCAACAACTGCTTGAGAAGCTCTGATACAACTCCTGACCAGGTGATTAAGTCGGCCTCTTTTAGAGGTAAGGCCGCATAGGAGAGAAGGCCAAAACAAAGGGCATCTAAACCACTGGACTGGTTTGGAGAGGGCCAAACTGGCCAACTTCAAGCCTGCCATCACACCCCATCCCACGTTCACAGCCTGGGCTGCCATTCAAGGTCCCCACCCTGCACCCAATTCCTCCGCAAGCCAAGGAAGCAGAAGCCGAGGCAACCGTGGTCTCTTAAACCCTTTATTTTTCCCGACCGGAAGGTGAGCATCGTTACGGGTGGATAAACACTGCGTGCGGCAAGGTTAGAAGAACAGCGGTGCAGGTAAGTGAGGCCAGGACTCAAGCGAAGGTGGAACCGTTCCAGCCCACGTTGGCTGCGTTCATGTCGTAATAGTTGATGTAGATCCTAAGAGAACGAAAGAGTCTACTTATCAGCTATGCACGCGGTCTCGGAGAGCGTGCTGCGTGCGGGTGCCCTCTGAACGCCCCCCGCCTGCCGACCTCCCAGCGCCCCTCATGCCCCACACGCACCGGTCCGGGCTGATGTGCAGACGATCGGACAGCAGGCCGCACAGCAGCTTGCTGTAATTGCGGTTCTGGGCGCCACCGATCTTGCCGATGCTATGCAGGCTGCAGAGGGCACAGGGGTCGTTCGTGCCGCTAAAAGTCATGAGCTGGTCGGGGACCACGTGCACTGCGATGTACTGGGTGGGGGAGGGGCGGCGAGGCAGGAGGGACACAGACACGCGGTTAGCCCGCCTGAAAGACTTGACTACAGGGTCACAGGTCTTCCAGAGAGCGCCAGCCGCCACCCGCCGGCCCGCCTTGGCTTCCAGCCCCGTTCCTCCTCACACGCCGGCCCGGCCCACCCCACACCCTACCCGCTTCCTGTGCCCTCCCTGCAAACCTGCGCGGGCTTGCCGG
Organism: Rhynchomys soricoides; assembly: GCA_019843965.1. Taxonomy (NCBI): domain Eukaryota; kingdom Metazoa; phylum Chordata; class Mammalia; order Rodentia; family Muridae; genus Rhynchomys; species Rhynchomys soricoides. Next base: position 9,194,766 of record JADRCH010000082.1, read on the forward strand.
TGGCCTGCGCCAGCTGCTGGGTGAGCTCGGAGAGAAACCCCTCGGGCACGGAGGCGCGGGGAACATTGGTGTTCACGATGAACATTGGCATGATGGCGGAGAGACGCGAGCGAGGACCGGAGGACGGTGAAAAGCGCGGTGTGACTCAAGCCAGGGACCTGAGCAACGTGACCCAGCTCAGTACCGCCCCTAGCCGGCTGCCGCTCCGCCTCTAGATCCGCCCCCGCTGACGTCAGGCCACGTCCCAAAGGGGCGGTGACTGTGCTCCGGCGCACTGCTTCCGCAGAGGTCTCGGTGTGATTGTGATGTGTATTTTAAATGGGCTCTTTGATTCCTACGATAGAAACGGAGGATGCATCATTTCGTAAGCTAGGTAGTGAGGACTTGACTCTAGCGATTAGGTTCGTCGAGGCATTCCAGGAAGATGCTACAGATTAACCGTATAGTGGGAGCAAGTTCAGGTCTGAGATTTCTGTTCCTAGTAGAGGGAACTTAAGCCATTAGGACCTGTAGGTTGGCCTTATCTCTCCTGCCAGTGGGCTAGGGTCGACCGACTTTAGTGAATACGATTTAACCTCAAACAATGAGTCAAAAGCGTGATGGCTTGTACTTGGAGAAAGAACAATCCTTCCTTGCCTTGGGAACTTTCTCTAAACTCAAGAAATTAGCCAAGCCCCATCACTTTTGCTCTCCTGTTGTACCAACAATCAGCCCTCGGTCCCCTGGCACAGTACCACCTTCGTCCCAGCCACTTTCAACTGAGACTTTTTGTGTGTCCTGAGCCTCTTGGGACATGTGTCCGCAAGGCCTACAATCCCGCACGTGTAGGCTTGTGAGTGTGAAATGGGGAAGGAGGTAGAACGGAGTCACCATCCAGTTACTTCCCTGCATCTGTTGTTCCACGCAGGTGAAGATACTTGGAGATCTCGGGGGAGGGGGGCGGGGGGGAGGAGTAGGGTGTGAGCCAGAGATACTAGTCTGCTCCTCTGGCCTTAAGGTATATCCCTACACCGGCCAATTGCCAGCCCTCAGGGAAGCCCTGCTCAAGTCAGACAGTGACTCTCATCTACAGCCCTTGGTAGACTTAGTACAGCTTTCTCATTAACAAGTCAAACATTCGACAGGTGCCCAGGAAATGTCACTGGGATTTTGGGACTCCCTTTGTTTCCCCAAGCCCTTTTTAATTTCTGTTTAAAAAAAACAAAAACAACAAAAAAACTTTCCACGGGGTCAAAAGGATGTAGCGTGGGGACTACCAGTTCTCTCTGTGACTTCAAGGTTTCTATGAGGTTTCTGACCGAAATGACAATATTCTAAAGAGACACTTGTGCCCTCCCTTTGGCTAACGGGACTATTGAAACAATGGTTCCCAAGGAAATGGAATTTCCTCTGGAGTCTCATGCCGGGGAAGTCTGGAAGGCAGAGATTTTACACAGCTCTGGACGCTTGTCACACCACCTTGCAGAAGAGACTGGGGCTCAGACAGTGCTGCTGGCAGGACCACATCTTCAGCGGGGCCTCTTAGTTCTGAGGACCTCTTGCTCTCTATCTAAATCTAAACTTTATATCACAGGACCTGGAAGACGAACTTGGGGTGCGGGTCACTGGACTTCCTTTTATGTGTTCCTCTTCTCAGGGTGACCACATTGAAATAAATCTCCTTCCTCAGCTTTTCATCGTTGTCTCCTTTAGTTGGACTAGAGGATGTCCGAACAGCCAGGACCCAGGCTCTGACCCTCACAGTTCCAGGCGCATTGATGGTAAAATGGACAAGCCTTGAGGCCAGCTAGGGCCAAAGGTCTCATTCCAGGGTTACTATCAGGGGTCCTTGATCTCTGGACACAACTCCCCAGTATTCTTGGGGAGACACTTGCTATTTGGGTAATTTTGACTTGTTTATACTTATCCTCCAGGTTTAGTAAGGATGTTAGAAGCTCCCTGGGCATGCCGTGCCTTCCACTCGCTCCCTGGTAGCTTTAGGTTCTTGTTCCCCATTGTTCCTTTAGATATTGGTTACAGAAAACAATTTCCTATACTTAACAAGTTACCCATGCTAGGTTTTGCACTAAGGGCTAATTGCAAATAAAAGGCCCCAGCAGCCTTTCTCTCACTGGCTTCCCATAGCAGAATTGACAAGTGCCAGGTGCCTGGAGTCCAGAGGAAGAGCAGGTACTGTCATTCTCATTTTCCCAAGGACATTTACAGGCCCAGGGTACCAGGGCCTCCAAGACATCAAAGGGCAGGCTAGCATTGACAGCTTATCGCTCTCCCACATAATGGAGGCATCTTAACTAAATGTGCCTTTCCTTCCCCCATATCTTCAAGGACGAGATACTCCTTCACCTTTGGAATCAGGGACAGCCAGACTATAGGCTGGATGTAGACTACCAAACTGTATGGCATGAAACCTACCACCTCCTATGAAATCTATAAGAAGGGAACCCCCTACCCATGGAGACCTGAACTCTCCTCAGATATCCTATGCTGTTGTCTATAGCATTAATAACTCTTACCCAAAAGGAAAATCTGCTTCACTGTCCCTCTTAAGTCCCCAAACCCAATGACTTTCTCCCCCACTGCCAAAGTTATGTGCATTAACATTTTCGTGCATGTATGTATGTGCACTACATGTATGCCTACTGCCTTCGGAGGTCAGAAGAGCGCATCGAATACAAAGTAACTGGAGTTATGATGGCCTTGAACCATGTGAGTACTGTGAATTGAACCTAGGTCCTCAGTAAGAATGAGAGTAAAGCACTAAGCCATCTCTCCAGCCCCTAAGGACTTTCAACTGGTGGAATTACTAGATTCCAGTGACAACGTTTTGCAATTCACATCTGAAGTCAGGAGCAGATTAAAGAATCTGTCTCAGAAAGGTTTCACATTTAAAGAGGGAGATAGTGAGAAGATACAGTTGGTAAAACCACTTCTCACCAAGCCTGGCAACCTGAGTTCCATCCCGGGACCCCACCCAATGGGAAAGTGTGCCGTAGTGTGTGTGTTTAAAGAAAAGCATTGCTTAGACACACTTTCTGCACTTAAACACAGGCGCACTCTGTAGTAATGGAAAGCTATGTGCCACTAAATGTTTTTAAAGTTCTTTTGGTTTTTTTTCTGAGATAGAGTTTCCCTGTGAAGCCCCGAGGGTCCTGGAATTTGCTCTGTAGATCAGGCCAGGCTGGAAGCTCAGAGATCCACCTGCCTCTGCCTCCCCAAGTGCTGGGTTTAAAGAAAAGGGGGTGCCACCACAGCCTGGTGCTAAGTTCTTAGAATGTACTTTTGGATATTCTTACATTTTTAGTACCTTGTCTTAGTTAGGGGTTCCATTGCTGTGAGCAGACACCATGACCAAGGCAACTCTTATAAAGGACAACATTTAACTGGGGCTAGTTTACCAGTTTAGAGGTTCAGTCCATTATCAAGGCAGGAAGCATGGGAGCATCCAGGCAGGCATGGTACTGGAGGAGCTGAAAGTTCTACACCTTATTCCCAAGGCAAACAAGACTGGCTCCCATGTGGTTAGGAGGAGGGTCTCAAAGCGTACTCCAACAATGACACACTTCCTCCTACAAGGCCACACCCCCCAACAGTACCGTTCCCTATGAGCCAAGCATATTCAAGCCACCTCAGAGTCCAGCTTGCACCAAGCAAGTGTCTCAAAAGCACAGGGAATCTCCAGCTTGAGTATGGAAGTGCTGCCTAAATCTGATAGGGAATGAGGTGACCTCAACATGTGACCAAAGAGATACCTGGGAAAGACTACATGACCAATAGGCACATAAGTGAGCCCAGATGCAGTTACAGAAACACAAGCCAGGTATGAGAGAGACCCGCGGCTGGCAGATGCCTGGGAGGTGGGGCACTTTGCTGCACCTGCCTAGAGATCTGAGCTCAATACCTGGACAGACAGGGCTGATTCCACAAAGCTATGCTCTGACCTCCACACATGCTTTGTGATACATGCCCTCTTATGCCTACCACATTGTACACTTGGGAGGCGCAGGTGGATCTCACAAGTTTTTAAACTAAGTGACTTGGAAGCTAGGGAGATGGTTCAGTGGTTAAGACCACTGAGCACTCTTACAGAGAGGACCCAGGTTCAATTCCCAGCACCCACATGGTGGCTCACAACTGTAGCTCTAAGATCTGACACCCCCACAGACATTTAGGCAAAACACCAATGCACACACAAATAATTATTAAAAAATGACTTGAAAGCCAGGCAGTGGTGGCACACGCCTTTAATCCCAGCACTTAGGAGGCAGAGACAGGCGGATTTCTGAGTTTGAGGCCAGCCTGGTCTACAGAGTGAGTTCCAGGTCATCCAGGGCTATGTAGAGAGATCCTATATCAAGAAAAGTGACTTGAAGCCATGTGTGGTGGCACATACCCTCAATCTCAGTACAAGGAGCTAGTGAGTTCCAGGATAGCCAGGCTGGCATTCTGATCTAGACCCCTCCTGTCTTCTTGGTCCTTGTCATCTGTTGAAATAGAGTTCAGAGGAGGTACACTGCAGTATCAGTTTATTCCAGAGCAAAGCAGAATGTACTCTTAAGGGGTGAGAGCAGAAAATGGCCCAGTCGACCTGCCTTTTGGGCAGACTTTCTATTTCCTAAAGCTTGTAGAAGAAACTGCTTTTCCTGATAGACTGTATCCTGCCTAGGGGATTGACAGGCCTACTTGAATTGTCTTTTACTAGTGGTGTATCTCTGTTCTTTATCAAAAAGCCTCCTGCTATATAGAGGTCTCACATTTAAGAATCAGGAGTCAGTCTTAGATGAGTGGCCCTTTGGGCACTCCAGGACATCACATGCCCTTCTAGGACCAGAGAAATGACTCTGCTCCTATTCTGATCAGTTAGTAAAGTTGTGTTTCACAAGCTGTCGACAATTGGTGGTTGGGGGAACACTGTTTCCAGGCCTAATGTCCTCCAAGTCTGTTGAATTCTAATTAGCTAGCTAGCTAGTGAAACCACTGACCCAGAAATGTGGGCTGAATGATTGGGTCAGAGGCTTATTAGGGTGTCTATTGCTGTGATGAAACACTATGACCAAAGGCAACATGGGGAGGAAAAGGTTTCCTCACACTCACAGTTCCAAATTAACAGTTCAAAAGTACTGCGGGCAGGAACTCAAGGAGGCCCGGAACCGGAACCGGAGGCAGGAGCTGTTGCAGAGGCCATACTTTGTTACCAGTAAATCTCACGACCATCTCAGAGTCAATCCTTGGGTGTTCTGGCTCTGTTAGGTTCTACACATGCCTTCTATCTGCCCGTCCTCAGAGTTAGTCCCCACAAGAGTTCATTCTTCCTGTTTAAACAGGAAGTATGGTGAAGGCACTAGGGGGCGGGGTGGGGAGACAGTCTCTTTTTGGCCATTGCTGTGTGTCTACTTCCTTGATCCTTCAACATCAGGCTTAAAACTAGAACCTTTATGCAGTGCTCCATGGCAAGAGACTCTTTGCCAACATAACTACGGGTGTGGATCCTAAAAGGGGTGTGGCCATGGCATGGCTAGGTGGGCCCAGTCTAGTCACTTGACCTCTTAAAAGCAGATGATTTCTGGCCTGGAGAGATGGCTCAGAGGTTAAGAGCACTGGCTGCTCTTCCAGAGGTCCTGAGCTCAATTCCCAGCAACCACAGGGTGGCTCACAACCATCTGTAATGGGATCCGATGCCCTCTTCTGGTGTGTCTGAAGACAGGTACAGTTCACTCACATACATAAAATAAATAAATCTTATAAAAAAAGAAGAAGAATCAATCAATTGTACATGTAGTTGACTGACATTTAGCAGAAAGCAGAAGTTAGGTAAATTGATAGGGTAATGGGTTCTCTGGAGAGAAAAACCTCTGCACTGAGGGGAGACAGAGATTAGGGAGAGGGGGACCTTGATAGGGCATCTTGAGGATAAGATTAGCAGCCATAGGCAGTAACTGAGGGATGATAGCCTTATCTGTTCCCGTCCCAGCTCCCACATAATTGACACAAAGACCTATTAAGTTTATTGACAAGCGCTAAGCACTGAGACTGGGCATCTACTCTAACCCTATACTTCCCAGCCATGGACTCTGTGTTACTGGCAATCTGACTCTGGCCCTGGTTTGCTCTGCTCCACGTGTGTCCTCACTGGGAATCCCTTGGTGACCTGCTCATCACGACTCCTGCTGGACCTTCTCCTCAGGGCCATCACTTCTCTTCCTCTCCCCCTTTGGGACCCTCCCCTAAGCTCGGAAGTCCTGCCCTCTCTGCTCTGTCATAGGCTGGTCAACTCTTTATTAACCAGTCAGAGATAACTGGGGAGCATTCTTTACACAAGACGAGTCGATAATCATGACAATGCTGGTGTCTGGACTGTAACCAGATCTCTGGGCACAGAAATCAGCCTCTGAATACAGAGTACCCAAAGCATCCCCCTCCCCTCTCCCCCACAGGACAAGCAAGTGTTAAAAGGCTGTGTGGCCATCCTGCTTCTCACCGGTCATCTGTCTTATCTCCCACCTTTAAAAAAGCATTTTATTGTCCTTAATTATGTAGCGTGTGTTGGCACACAGGAGTGTAAGAGCTCACGTGGCAGAAGAGTTAGATCCTGGATCCTACAGAGCCTCCATCCGAAGCCCAGATGTTTACCTCTATTGGCATCAGGGGAAATGCCACAATTAAGACTCTGCACGCTGACTGCTGGGATACACAGTCAAACCCTGTCTCAAAGAAACTAAGAGACTGACAAATGCAACAGCAGGGGGTGCCTCAGTGGGCCCAGTGGGCACTGCCCCAGAGGTACCAGCCATATGACAGGTCTAGTATAAAATGAAGTTGATTTGGGGCATGGGAGGGGGGATGAGAAGGGAGTAGAGACAGAGAAAGAGAGGGGACAGAGAAGGACAATGAGAGAGAGAGAGAGAGAGAGAGAGAGAGAGAGAGAGAAAACAAGAGCGAGCCATCATAAACCAAGCCATTTCTTTCCCAGAAGCCTTAGAGTAAGGATGAGCCACCTACTCTACAATTCAGACGTCATTGTTCCTTCAGTAAAACTCAAAGGCCAAAGGCCCTCAGGCCCACTCCCCACAGACCATGCCAGAGCTGAGGATGAAGGCGAAGATGCAGGACAAGGCCAGGTAAGGCATCCCAGGAAAGAAGCTCTACAGCAGAATTGGTAGGAGTGAGGTCACATGCAAGCTGGGTTCTTCCTTCTTCCTCACCGTTGGCTTTAAGTCTAGGCTCCGCCCCACAGTTGCCTGGCAACAGCCAGGTGGGCCTGACCCACTATAAAAGGAGCTGCTTTCCCCACTCCTCTCTCTCTTGCTCTCTTTCTCCTCTTGCTCCTGCTCTCCTCTCTCTCCATTTCCCTCTCCCCTCTCTTTCCGTGTGCTCATGGCTGGTCTTCCCCTCCCACCCCCCCGCCCGCCTTTCTTTCAACAGGGGAAGGGATGCCTCAGCATGGGCCCGCAGAGTGAGTGGAACAGGAGACGGCTTGATGCAGACAACTGCAAGCCAAAGAACCTCAGAACCCCAGAGTCCTCCCACAGTAGGCTGGTAAAGGGTAGAGTCACACGAAGAAAAGCTGTGAACAGTCCTGACGATGGCGTGCCCAACTTTCCTGACCAGCACTCCTGCCCCTGGGAACACCAAGGAAGCAGAGATGTACACGTGGGTTTGGGTCAGTGTTGGGGCAACTCTGAGACACCGGTTCCCTAAAACCTCCCATGTCTCCTGGTACTGAAAGTCTCACCAGCACACGGAGGAGCAGGGCAAGGCAGGGCAGGAGACTCACAGAGACATCGCCACAAGGGTCTGTGGCACTGCTCAGCACCATAAGACTGGCCACCTGCCTCTTCAGAGTACAGTCCTGAAGCAACTCCCAGGGGCGCCATGACTAATAGTCCTGGCTGTACACAGCCGGCTCCTCTTCTGGCTCCGTTCTCATGTCCCATGAAAGTGCCTTAGGGCTACGCTGAGTAGGAGAGGAGGTCCTGGGCTCCCCTCCAGCTCATCACAGTGAGCTCTCTACTCCACCCTAAGATCTCCCTATCTCTCGAGACATCCTTTCTTCTCCTTTGAAAGAAAAAATATTTTTCCCCTTTTTCCTAGGTTCCTCTGAGCCCTGGCTGTTGTGTAGACCAAGCTGGTCTCAGAGATCTGCTTGCCTCTTGCCTTCCAAGTGCTAGGTAGGGTTAAAGGTTTGCACCACCACCAGCTTTGGCTAAGGACTTTGTGCAATCACTCAGAACACTTTCCCAAGACTCTGAAGAATGTCAAGATGGTTCTGAGAAAGGAGGACATCCTAGAGGGCGGCAGGGATGGAGGGGACAGTAGCCTGGAAGCCCCCCCACCCCCAGGGGAGAGCCAAAGGTTCCATCAAGGAGCATGTTCTATCTCGGAGCCAGACAGCATGTTTGCCAGGGGCTTCTCAAAACTTTCAGGGGTGGATGACTGTTCTGTGCCCTCTCACCTGCTCCGTTCATTCTGTCTGACCTCTGTGTCTCTTTCATCCTGTATGCTACACACAGGCAAAAAAGATTTGTCATTTAAGTCCCTGGCTCTCTGTGTCAATAAAGGCATGCAAAAAGCCAGGCGCTGTAGCACATGCCTTAAATCCCAGCACTCGGGAGGCTGAGGCAGGTAGATTTCTGTGAGTTCCAAACCAGCAGGGCTATGTAATGAAATTCTGTCAAAAACAAAGAGGAGAGGGCTGGAGAGATGGCTCAGTGGTTAAGAGCACTGACTGCTCTTCCAGAGGTACTGAATTCAATTCCCAGCAACCACATGGTGGCTCACAACCATCTGTAATGGGATCTGATGCCCTCTTCTGGTGTGTCTGAAGACAGCGACAGTGTGCTCATGTAGATTAAATAAATAAAATAAATGTGGGGGAGGGGAGGGAGAGAGAGAAGTGAGAGAGGGAGGGAGGGACACAGAGGGAAAGAGAGAGAAGCAAAGAAAGAAAACAAAGTTCTGCTGGGCAGTGGTGGCCACGCCTTTAGTCCCAGCACTTGGGAGGCAGAGGCAGGTAGATTTCTGAGTTCAAGGGCAGCCTGGTCTACAGAGTGAGTTCCAGGCAGCCAGGGCTACACAGAGAATCCTTGTCTTGAAAGACCAAAAGAAAAATAGAACAAAAAGAAAGAAAGAAAGAAAGAAAGAAAGAAAGAAAGAAAGAAAGAAAACAAAGTTCTATGCAGAACTAACTTAATCTTCCAACCCAGGACTTCAAACCCTTCACTGGCTGGGTGACACATTGGGGCTTCTGGTAGGACTGAACACACTGCCTGATCATTCCAGCACATGGCAGACACACATGATAACTGGGTGATGGCAAATGGGGCAGAGTACCTTCATAGGTCTACCTAATAGGATGTGTGTCTTTGATTTTCCCATTCCCAGCTTTGGACTCCACAGTGCGAGTCCCCTCAGCCAGCAATTGCTAATGAGCTAAAGGTTTAGAAAGCACTGGGCTCTGGGCTGGAAAGATGGGTCAGCCGTTAAAGGATAGGCTCACAACTGAAACCATAAGAAAGCACTTAAGATAACTGTGCTCCGGGTGTGGTTTCTCACGCCTCTGCCATCACCACACAAGTACATATCCATCTGAATCTCAAGGGACAGGACAGATGTCTCTGCATCACTTGACTGGCCACGACCCCTGGTGCCATGAATACACAGCTGGCATCAGCAGATCACACAGCCAGCCCAGTAAATGGGTAAGAGATACGGTAAATGACTGTTGTTTTAAGCCAGAGTTGGGATGCTGGCAATCCCAGCGGTCAAGAAGCAGAGGCAGGAGGATGGTGACTTCATGGATAAGCTGGACTACAGAGCAATACTCTGCCTAAGTCCAAACCAACCAACCAACCACCCAGAACAACTGTTGGCATCAGGCAAGTTCAGTGTGTGTGTGTGTGTGTGTGTGTGTGTGTACGTGCACACACATGTGTAACTCCCTGGGTTTCCTGCCAAGAAGCAGTCCACTACCCTATGATCTACATTATTTCCTTGATAAAGCATTTTGAGGGGATGTATTGATAATGGAGTTGAGGTGCCTGTTTAATTTTTATATTAGCATGATATTATTATAAGGAACGGCCATGTGAATAAAACTGAATGTACTCAAAAGACAAATCTTGTGTGGACATCCTAATAGCCAAGCACCTCACAACCCACAGCCCACACCCTCGGTACAGGCTGATTTTGTTGTTGCTTTTTTTGAGACAGGGTCTCTGTGTAGTCCTGGATGTCCTGGAACTCTATGTAGACCAGGCTGACCTCAAAACGCACAGAGATCTGCCTCCTCAGTGCTGGGGTTAAAGATATATGTCACTTTTTGTTTTGTTTTGTTTTGTTTTTTTTGTTTTGTTTTTCGAGACAGGGTTTCTCTCTGTATAGCTCTTGCTGTCCTGGAACTCACTCTGTAGACCAGGCTGGCCTCCAACTCAGAGATTCGCTTGTCTCTGCCTCCCGAGTGCTGGGCATATGTCACTTTTAAACACTTGACTTCTTAGTGGCAATCAGATAGCTTAAAAGAAACTCCTAGGGCTTAGGATAAAGCTACCCTACTTCAGTGAGTTGTCTTTGTGGGAAATTGTTCCTGGCTTTGTTGCTAGGCCCCACCAGGTTGTGGGGAAACCAGATGAGCCTGCACCTTACAAGACCTGGCTGCCTTATGACTCTTCTCTGTTAAGGCTTGGAAGGCCGGTTGTACTCTGTCTTAGTTAGGGTTTTACTACTGTGAACAGACACCATGGGACAACATTTAATTGGGACTGGCTTACGAGTTCAGAGGTTCAGTCCATTATCATCAAGGTGGGAACATGGCAGCATCCAGGCAGGCATGGTGCAGGAGGAGCTGAGAGTTCTACATCTTCATCTGAAGGCTGCTAACAGAAGACTGGCTTCCAGGCAGCTAGGATGAGGGTCTTAAAGCCCACACCCACAGTGATACAGCTACTCTAATAAGGCCACGCCTACTCCAAAAGGGCCACACCTTCTAATAGTGACACTCCCTGGGCTGAACATAAAGAAATACTCTCATTACTTATTACTTGTATCTTATTACTGAATAGAAGCGGAATATAGCAAGCCCGCCCCCAAGTGGACCCAGAGTTTTCCACAAGAAGGTCCATCTCATCAGTATGACTCTACTTCCAAAGGACTTACAGTTTTCTTAGATAGTGATAGAATTGAGCATGGCATTTGTCCCTTTTCCAAAGGGTTTGGTTGGACAAGGTCTTAGACAAAGTGGTATCTGAAGACAGTTTCAGGAGGTGTAAAGAAAGGCTGAGAGGACTGATCTCTCAGAACCTGACTCAGTGCCTGCATTTCTGCTCACCAGAGCCTCTGGCCACGGCAGAAGAGATTACATAATCACACACACAGAAGCCAGCTCTCGCTCCGTGCAGGGCATGCAGCTGCCTTTCTCAGAGTTTGTTGTGTGTATTCATCAACAAAGCAGGAAGGGTGGCAAGAATAGAAGATGCACATGGATTCTGTAACTGGGGCTACCTAGAATCTGCTATCCTTCACAATGGTGTCAGGCCACTTTCTGTGACATTGGCAAAATACCTGAAGACATTGAGTCAGAAGCAGGCTCAGTTAACTACTGGATAGAATAAGAGTTATGCTGGATCCCTGCCACTGGGCATGAGGCAGCAGTTTGACATCATTGAAATAGGCACGTGGGCTAAATTAAAAATTTCCATTTCTTTTCTTTCATTCATTCAGGAAAAGACTGCCTTTGTACAGGGAGAGCCCCACATTTGTGTGAAACTCTACCCTGACTCCTGAATGGCTTAGATGTGTACCCCAATAGTTTAACCTAGCACTGGGGGGTCCTAATCACTCTGCTGAATTGCTGACACAGGGAATTAAATCTGGGGCTCCATGCTGGCTGCGCTATGGAGCAGTACCCTAGCAAAAACTACTCTTTTGCTATTCTGCCCCCACCATGTGAGAACATAGTACTCACCCTTTCTCCCATTCGATCACATGGCCTTAAGGAACCATCTTGGAAGCAGAAAAGGTAGTCTTCACCAAGCATTGAGTCTGCCAGTACCTTGATTATGGACTTCTTTGCCTCTAGAACCTTGAGAGAAATAAATCCATGTTCTTTTGTTGTTGTTTTGTTTCATTTTTCAAGACAGGGTTTCTTGGTGTAGCCTGGGCTGCCCTGAAACTAGCTCCGTAGACCAGGCTGGCCTCAAACTCACAGAGATCTGTCTGCCTCTGTCTCCCGAGTGCTGGGATTAAAGGCATGCATTTCTACCACCTGGCTTCTACGTTCTTTATAAAATCCCAACTCTTTAGTATGTTGTTCTTAGCAACAGGAACAAACTCAGATGGTGAGTGATCTGAATGAGAAACGTCCTACAGGCGCATGTATTTGAACACGTGGTCCCTGGCTGCTGCCACCGTTTGGAGAAATTTCGGCGGAATTTGGCTTTAAGCATTTATTTATTTTTCCATTTCATAAGGTGTTTCAATCTTCCCAGTTAAAATAATTTATTTTATTTTACTTTTTAATTTTATGTCAACGGAACAAGGATTGGAAACCCTTTTCACTATGATGGAGCTGAATTTCAAGAAGGAAGCTCCTGCTCATCGAAAGGCTGAAGCCATGAAGGCCATGCTGAGAGGCATCCCCAGTCACAGAGAAAGATCTACACTTCCTTCCTTGCGGCTCCGGAGGCAGTACAAACGTACTCTCAAGAGCATGCCCAATAGAAATGAGCCTGACCAGTACACCTCCATCACCTGCCCTCCACAACCCTGCAACCACGCAATCGCCATGAAAAAGGTTCAAGACACATGTGCTCATCTGGTAGGTCAAGGTTGACAAGCAGCAGATCAAAAAGGCATTGAAGAAACTCTATGACATTGATATGGCCAAAGGCATATGTTCAGCTGGCTTCTGACTATGACACTCTGAATGTCGCCAAGAATATTGAAATTATCCAAACTGAGTCCACCAGGATAATTCTAAATACACATTTTTCCCCCACAATAAATATGTATGAGTGTTTTGCCTACATGTATGTCTGTGCACCATAGGTGCACCTGGTGCTCACAGAGGCCAGAAGAGAGTGTCAGATCCTTTGGAACTGGAGGTACAAAAAGTTGTGAGCCACTGTGTGGGTGCTGGGAGCTGAACTCAAGTCCTTTGTAAGAGCATCCAGTGCTCTTAACTGCTGAACTACATCTCCAGACCCAGAGACACAAATTATGTCAGAATGAGTCTCTGTTGCCTGGCAACCAACAAACAAGAGCTGCACTACAAACAGAGAAACAGGAGGGGCTGGAGAGGAAACAGAGAAAAAGCTTAAAAGGACAATTAACACAGACGCATGGCCCATAGAGAGTGGCACATAGTGTGGTTTTGTTGGAGTGGGTGTGACCTTGTTGGAGTGGGTGTGGCCTTGTTGGAGTGGGTGTGGCCTTGTTGGAGGAAGTATTTCACCTCGGAGGCGAGACTTTGAGGTCTCTAATGTGCTCAAGCTACTTCCAGTATAGCATTGTCTCCTTTTACTTCCTCTGGATCAAGATGCAGAACTCTCAGCTCCTTCTCCAGCACAATGTCTGCCTGGTTCCTGCCATGCTCCCACCATGATGATAATGGACTGAATCCCTGATACTGTAAGCCAGCCCCAATTAAATGTTTTCCTTTCTAAGAGTTGCTGTGGTCACGGTGTCTCTTCACAGCAATGAAACTCAAACTAAGACGAGGTTTCTCTGTGTAGTCCTAGATGTCCTGGAACTCACTCTTAGACCAGGCTGGCCTGGAACTCAGAGATCCACCTGTCTCTGCCCTCTGCCTCCTGAGTGCTAGGATTAAAGGTATGAGCCACTATTGGCTGGCCAGCAGCTCTTGAAGGGAATAAGACATCATTTATTCTGGAGTCATTCTGAGTGACCAGGACCTAGGAACACGGATTTAGGTTACCTCAAAGTCCATATCCCAGTGTGGAAGTAGTCTCACATGACTTTCATCAATCAAGGTGACTGTAAATTACATTGGTGGGTACACCAGAGAGGCACTTCCAAAGAGATGAGGACATGCATTCTGAAGGCCCAAGATGACATTCTTAGTTCTAGGACTTGTGAAGGCTCATGTTGTAGCTTCCTACACACACAATTTGCCAGAGCAACTTATAAAACTCCAAGAGGCATTCTCCTTTTGTTTACTGGCTTATTATAATAAGATACAAATCAGGCACTACCAGATGAAAGAAAGGCACAAGGCAAAGTTCTCGGGGAGGGGCTGGTGTCTGAAGCTTCCATCTCCTTTCTGGGCACATTGCCTTCCCAGCACCCCATGGTATTCACCGGGAGCCTGCAAGCTCACAAAGTCTCATTATTCAAAAACAAAGCAAATAAAACTCCCCTACTCTCCTTTCTCCTCCCTCTTTGGGGTGGGACTTAAGACAGTGTCTAATTATATAGCCCAGGCGGATTTGATAGCTCAATCCTCTTGCCCCCGAATGAAGGTTTTTGGTTTTTTGAGACAGGGTTTCTCTGTATAGCCTGGCTGTCCTGGAACTCACTCTGTAGACCAGGCTGGCCTCAAACTCAGAAATCTGCCTGCCTCTGTCTCCCAAGTGCTGGGATTGAAGGGGTGCGCCACCACTGTCCAGCCCGATTGAAGGTCTTAAGGCTGGTCCTTCCTCACCTGTGTCAAAAGTATTTATTTATTTATTTATTTATTTATTTTAGCTTAATTTCAGTTTCCTCTCATCCCAGAGGTCAGGGGTTGGGAAAAATTCTGACCCTCATCACTCGGCCTTTCTGTTGTCTGGTTCCATTCTGTGGTTGCCTAGGGGCTTCCTACCATAACTTACATCACCAGCAGAAACTCAAGTATGATCCTAATGGACTCATTCCAAATAGCAAGAGATGGTCCCATCACTCACAAATTCCAAGGGTTTTAAACAGTTCAGTGTTAGGAACGAGGGACAAAGATCTAATACAGTTCCAGTTACACCTTCCAAGTCTACCGCTCGCTGTCCCTGTTCTGCTTCTGCCCTGGAAATCTTGCCCAGTCCCTTGCAGACTGGCTTTCCATAGGTCCTGGGCAAAATAGCACACAACAATGTTCCTCTTATGGAATCTCTGTGATATGGCCCATTACATAGTGATAAGGGATGTTAAGACTAGGTTTTTTTTTGACTGTGTGACTCCCTCTTCCGAGTGCATTCTCTATGCCTTGCTTAATCCTTTGTGAATGGTCCTTTGTGGCACCTAAAATGACTTGAGGCATCTTGAGGCTCTGTGAGGCCCTGTTTGGGGAAGCTCTTGGGAGCGGTAATCTCCTGTATTCACAGGTTCTGATTCCATGAATTCAACCAACTGTAGATTGAAATGCTCAAGAAGGACATCATACTTGTGCTGAACATGAATACTTTCTGTCATTAATTCCTATGACAACTGTTCATACAACATTTACATTGCTATTATATGTGGGAACAAATGGTGCAGGGTTGAGAGAAGTCCCACGTGTCCACCCCGAGCACTCGAGGCTCCTGAGTGAGGTGTGGTACACTCGGGAAGTGGCCTTGCACCTCCGCTCACAGTCCGCTGGACAGGTGTGGGCTATTTGAAGCCGGAAGGACAACGCCCGTGAGTGGGGGAAGGGGCTGTTCCCCGGGAACGCCACAGCCGGCTCTGGAGTTCCCAGGCTCTGGACATCGCAGACACTGCTGGATGCCTCCGGAGAGCGGGAGCAAATGGGGCCCACAGAGCGCAGCTGGGGCCCCGTTGGTGGCTTGGGCTAGCTGCTTTGGCTTTGGGAGGAAGTCTGCTGCTGCTGGAAATGCTGAGACGCCTTCGGCGGGAGGGTAGACATGGGGCTCATTAGTCAAGGCCGGTTCCGTTGTTTCCCAGATGGAGATGAATAGAGACAGTCCATAGTTCTAAGGCGTTTATTGACACAGTGGAGAATGGCATGGATGAGATCATATCCTGCTCTTTCAGGGAGGGGCAAGGTTAAAATAGTAACTGGGAAGGGGCGTGGCTAAGTCTCTAGGTGTCTCATTAACATGGGGATGGCTTGGGGCTGCGTGACCACACCTCTACCTAAGGAGGGGCATGACCCTTTTTTACATGACCAAATGTCACAGACCTATGGGAGAGATGTAGCCACTTGTTAGAAGCTGTATTCTAGGAGCTTGGGCAAACGGCTGCCATCCCTTATAGGCTGAAGACAGCCTATTGGGCCTGCAGTGTTCAAACCTTAGCTCTACCAGAAAACAGACTGCCAATCACAGCCCGACAATTATATAGGATGAATATATATATATATATATATAATCTTAGCTAGGGTTTTACTGCTGTGAATAGACACCATGACCAAGACAACTCTTAAAAAAAAAATGTATATGAGTACACTGTAACTGTCTTCAGACACACAAGAGGACAGCGGATCCCATTACAGATGGTTGTGAGCCACCATGTGGTTGCTGGGAACTGAACTTAGGACCTCTGGAAGAGCAGCCAGTGCTCTTAACCACTGAACCATCTCTCCAGCCCCACCAAGACAACTCTTATAAGAACAACATTTAATTGGGGCTGGCTTACAGGTTCAGAGGTTCAGTTTATTATCATCAAGGTGGGAGCATGGCAGCATCCAGGCAGGCATGGTGCAGGAGAACGAGCTGAGAGTTTAACATCTTGTTTGAAGGCAAACAGAAGACGACTGCTTCCAGGCAGCTAGGATGAGGGTCTTAAAGGCCATGCCCACAGTGATACACCCACTCCAACAAGGCCACGCCTACTCCAACAAGGTCACACCCACTCCAACAAGGTCACACCCACTCCAACAAGGCCACACCCACTCCAACAAGGCCACACCCACTCCAAGGGCACACGTCCAAATAGTGCTACTCCCTGAACCAAGCATATTCAAACCACCATATACATAAGTAACCTAGAGATGATTTAACGTTTACGAGAGAATATATATATATATATATATATATATATATATGTTCTATGGAAAAATCCAACCATTTTATACGGGACAAGCATACACAGGTCACCGTGCAGATTGAGAGTTGGGCTCATGGAGATAGATTTGGCATAGCCCCAAGCACAAGTCAGGCTCCATACGTGTAGTTCAGCTTCCAAACAGTGCCATAGTCCAGAACTGAAACCAAAAGGCTGTGCATGGGGAAAACCTGGCCATCTTTTCCTTGGTTAGGGATGAATCTTGGGCTGCTGTGATGGTTTATCTATGCTTGAGCCAGAGAGTGGCACTGTTAGAAGCTGTGGCCTTGTTGGAATAGGTGTGGCCTTGTTGGAGTAGATGTGGCCTTGTTAAGAGTGGGTGTGGCCTTGTTAGAGTAGGTGTGGCCTTGTTGGAGTGGGTGTGTCACTGTGGGCATGGGCTTTAAGACCCTCATCCTTGCTGCCTGGAAGCCAGTCTTCTGCTAGCAGCCTTCAGATGAAGATGTAGAACTCTCAGCTCCTCCTGCACCATGTCTGCCTGGATGCTGCCATGTTTCCACCTTGATGATAATGGACTGAACCTCTGAACCTGTAAGCCAGCCCCAATTAAAGGTTGTCCTTATAAGAGTCGCCTTGGTCATGCTGTCTGTTCACAGCAGTAAAGCCCTAAGACAGCTTCCCTACAGGAAATGATAGTCTCTACACTTGTTGCCATGGTTCCCTTTGAATAAAGCGTTCCTTAAGGATTATTTAATGGCTTTCACTGATTATTTTGTTGCTCTCTCTCTTTCTCTCTCTCCCTCCCTCCTTTAATAGAATGTTTTCTTTAGTGGCATCCAAATGATCAGGGAAAGCCTCGGCACTCTAGAGTCTTGATTTTGACAGCCAGTGATGATTCATGGAGGCAAGCCTAGAACCTGGTTGGAGCCTGCCATGGTGAGATTCCCTCCTCAGTCTGTTAAGTCTACAGTGAAGCTGGTCTGCAAATAAATGCTTGTGGAAAGAGCAAATAAATAGAGCTTAGCATGTGGTATCCTGTGATCCTAGCACTGGGGAACTGGGGAGGCAGTGTGCAGGCAAGAGGCCATTGAGTTCAAGGACAATTCAGGATGTAGAGAAAGGCCTTGTTTCAAATATCAACCAGGCTGAATATGGTGGTGTACACTTGGGTGGGGTGGAAGGCAGCTGGAGGGTCTGAAGTTCACAGTCTTCCCCTGCTACATAAGGATCGAGGCCAGCCTGGGCTACAGGACATGCTGCCATGCCTCACACATGTCATCTTGATCCCAGGCTGTAAGGGTGACTGAGTTTATCCTCCATCTGGGCCTTTCTGTAATGTTGACTCAGTTATATCATGAGGGGGTGTGGTGTTAGGGGTGTGGCATTAGGGGGAGCTGTACCCCACCTCTAGGCCCCTCCATACATCAAAATCAATGCACAATTACGTCGTGGCCACACAAAAGAGACATGTTTTGGCAACCAGGACCTTCAAGTTAAATTCACAACAGCACAGCCTTGATTAACACGCCCCTGCCCACCTCCCCTTCCCCCCAGTTTCTGCCTCATCCAATGCACAGTTTTATTCTGACAGTGCCAAGTGCTGGTGATAGGAACTGGAGATCCCAGAAGAAAGGGGGGCGGGTTCAGCTGGGCTAAAGATTCTATGAGGGCCAAGTGACTGAACTTGGAGATTGTGGAGTTAAAACCTTGCAAGTCCGAGCCAAATTATCTTGGGCTCTTTCAGTCTGTCTGAAAGCCTTCATTGTTTACCCCGTCTGACCTAACATCTTAAAATGCATTCTTGGCAGACAGCTAGCTTTCAACAGCCCAGAACCCAGACTGTTATCAGCTGATATCTGGAGCCTGTAGTAGAATTGTCTCTACTTTGCTATAACCCCTGATCTGTAGCCCACATCACAGTAAGTACTTTGATTTATTATTTTCTGTCTTCTGCAACTAATAAAGTCTCCTGGAACCATGTCCACAGAGGAACATGCTATTTGTGCAGACCTGAATCTGTCTGCATCCCCAGACCTGTAACTCATATGTGCCTGCAGAACAAACCATCCCTAATCCCCTGAGATGAGAACTGTGGTTTTGTGCCAATGGTGGTGATGAGCTAAACTTGCTGCTGCTTTATTGACCATGGAAACAGTCGGTACAGCAACACAGGAGAGAAATTTGGTGTTGGCAAATTCGGGTTGTGAATAGCTCTGAACCAGCAACCCCCAGCAGATCTTTGGTTTGCCTTGGAGAAACTGTTACTCCTATGTTCAAGGACTCCTCACAAATGCACCATTGTTTGTAGCCTAGGAAAGCTGGAAACAACTCAGATGTCAATCATCAAGCAAACAGAGAAGAAATAAACTTTGGTATATAATAGACTAACCCCCTACTGGACCAGGGAGAGAGTAGTGTGTGGGTAAAATCATCAACGTTGGGGCGTTAAAGTTGGAAAGAAGCCAGGCGTGGTGGCACACACTTGAGCAGTGGAGAGCTGGAAGCAAGAGCTCAAGGTCAGCCTAGGCTACACAGACACCTTGGTTCACAAGAACAGAGACAAAAAAACAAGAGGGGGTGGGGGAGGAGGAAGGGAACGGACATCAGCAGCTTGCAAACAAACGTTCTTCCGTTTTAAAGAAACCTCGGATGGGGCAGGTACAAATTGGGTCTCACCCTTGTTCCCACCACTGCTATAGGGATAACTGGTTTCTTTAGTTCTCCCCCCCCCCCCCAAATATATTTCTTGGGTGCCCTGAAACAAGCCCCACAGTGTCACGGGTCTGATGTGCAAGCCCTCTTCCCTCAACCTTTCACCAGCAAGGCTTTGGCAAACATTAACCGACAGTGTAGGGATGTTTTTGTCACAGCTGTCTCTCTAGCTCCTTAGCACTGGCTTCTGCTCTTCGGTTTCTAGTCCTCAACGACCCACGAGTGGGTGGCTCTGCCTTCTGTATCCAGAAAACCTTGAGGTCAAGCACATGCCTACGCAGCCTACAGGCGGTTGGAAGATCCGAGCTGGTCTTATCCAAATGCCAAAGCCAGCCTGGACCGGCAGGCTTTGTTTAAGGTTGAGATTAAACCCACCAGCTAGGGACAGGCCGTCCAAAGAACACTCCCCCACCCACACACACTCCTGTAGCCCTCGGCTGCCAGGATTGGATCCTCCCCCAATATTTTTATCCAGGGAGAAGGCTGAGATCGGAGTGAAGATGTCCATGGGCGCCAACTGCATCTGACCCCTCCTACCAGCTGGGATCACTTATTCTGCGGAAGTTGAATGATAGGACAGAATCCCCCTGCTGTAGAAATCCAGAAATCACTGTGCTGAGACCACCTGGTCAGCCATGTCTAGATCTCAGCGAAAACGGTTTATTGGTTCGACAGTTCTTAAAATAGTCTGCTTTGTCTGAGCAAGCAATTACAATTTTAATAAATAAATAAATAAGAGATTACAAATATGTCTTCACCTACACGTACTTAAACCCAGGACAGACTTCTATAAGCGCCCTGACCAGCTAGCTCCTTCCCCTTCGTACAATTTCCATTGTCGTGGGGAAAGTTGCTGCCCCTTGCTGCCTTGCTAATAAACGCAGGCCTAGGGTTAGGGTTAGGGTTACTGAGGTCAGATTTTGGTCTCTTTTCTGCCTTTGCTCCTTTATTCTGGGCTCTTAAACAGAAGAACTGAGACCTAGAGCGGGCACACAGAGAGAACAGAAGAGACAACCCATAAACCAAATAGGTGCCCTCTTTCCTCTCACCGATCTTTCCACCAGTCTGCTCTTCCGCATCTCTTCCGGGAGACTTAGACTAGGAGCCCACCCCCGCCCAGCCGCAGGAGCTTCGCCAGGATTGGCCACAGATTCTGCCAGGAACGTCTCTCCCCAGCTCTGCTCCACCACGTCCTGACTTAATTCTGGAGATTTTCCACACGGCGCATACACTCTTGTCGCCAGGAGGCGACAGACTACATATTCTGCAGCAGAAGCCAGTCTTTTATGTTTGTGGGTGTGTGTCTCAGGCCATCAGTGTTAGCGTTTTTTTGTCTAAGCTCCGCCCCACAGTTACCTGGCAACAGCCAGGCGTACTCTGTCCTCTCGCCCCTTCCCCTTCTCTCCCCATTCCCCCCCCCCCCCCCGCCCCGTGCCCCCCCCCCCCCCCCCCCCCCCCCCCGTCTCTACCCTCTCAACTCCCCTCCCCAAGGGGGAAGGGATGCCTCAGCATGGGCCGGCAGAGATGCCCCTTCCCCCACACCTTACCACATCTCCACCAAGCATATTTCTTCTCTCCCCTTTTTATAAAACACAACAATCAGCATAGGCGACAGGCACCTTTAACTTCTAAATCACCTCCATTACGATCTTTTTTTTTTTTTTTTGGTTTTATGAGACAGGGTTTCGCTGTGTAGTCCTGGCTGTCCTGGAACTCACTCTGGAGACCAGGCTGGCCTCGAACTCAGAAATCCGCCTGCCTCTACCTCCCAAGTGCTGGGATTAAAGGCGTGCGCCACCACTGTCCGGCGATAATTTTTTTAAAAAAGGGTATTTTTTTGTTCTTTTATAGTAAATTTATCTTGTCTTAAAATTCCTAGTCCAGGACTTAAAACTCCTATGAAGCCTCTTTGGGCTCTGGATTTGGGCCAATTAAAAAACCAAACAACCAAAATAATAACCATCAAAGCCACGTTCGTTGGAAACGGACTGTTTTGTATAATTGGGAAAGAAGAGTCAATCCCAAGTGTTTGGGTTACCTAATAGGAATTGATGAAGAAGTTGCCCCCAGGCAGGTCCAAGTCTGAGTTTGCCATAGAGCTCTTCAGAGTCTTCCAAGCCTGGAGCTAGCAGGTACATCATCTGGGATCTGAGTCCATCAAGTTAAGTTACCCCTACAAATTAAAATCTATATGATTGATTGGTGTGGTTAGGTCCTATGTTTTGGGGTATTCAGCCACATTGATAAATGCAGAAGGTCATTAGGATAAACTATACACGGTGACAGAAAATACATGCTGTTATAATAAATTGTCCATTATCTCTATGAATGTGCTACATTTTAACATCCCCAATACCGATAGTAACACAGTTGGTTGGACCCAGTTGCTCTCAGCCCCAGAGGTTCGAATCTAAAACAGAAATACCCTAAGCTGAGCATGGTGACACATGCCTGCAATCCCAGCATCCTGAAGGCAGAAGCAAGCAAACTGTCATAAATTCAAGGATGGCCTGATCTTCGTAGTGAGTTTTAGACCCACTAAACTACATCATGAGACCCTATTATAAACAGAAAAAGCCAGTAAGATGACTCACCGGTAAAGATGCTTGCTGAGCAAGCCTGACAACCTTGCTAGCTTAGTTCCCATGCAATGATGGACGGAAAGAATCAATTCCACCAAGTTGTCCTGTGACTTCAATCAGCATGACATGTATGTGTACACAAACACACAATACACATTATTAGTAATAACGATGATTGATAGGCTGTCAAGACTGCTCAGTGGGCTGCCACGCAAGCCTAAGGACCTGGGTTCGGTCCCTGAAAGCTGATGAAAAGTGAGAACTGACTGCAGAAAGTTGTCTTCTCCCCTTCACAAATGCACCATGGCATATGCATGCTCCGTGTATGTATGCTGGGATTCCAGGCATGTGCTACCATACCTGGGCTCATCCAGGCTTTTAAGTTTCAATTAAAGTAGGCTGCCCACAACTCATCTTTAGACTTCCAGTTTAGTGTTGTGATGATTACATGTATGTCATAACATTGTTGCAGTGAGCAGGAGGTGGAGATAGAAGGTGCCGCGTGAGCAGCAGATGAAACCATTTAAATGATCGCAAGCAAATGTTCCTGTTTTACCATTCAGACAGGAATGCTCTCAGACAACTCTTCCCAAACTAGTGTTTGCAGTGAGGGAATGTCTAACCAGCTCTACACAGACCAGTGGTCAGACCAAAGGGGATGTCCGGGCTCCAGAAAGATTGCCAACCTGAGGAAGCAAAATGATCAGGTGGGCACAAAGGCCTGTACTGGCACATGGTGCTGATTTGGGCAACTCTTCTAGTGAAAATGATGTTCTTAGGACCCCACTTTGAGCACCAAAGTTGTCAAAGCCTAGCTTTTACCCCAAAGGGAGTGAGATTATTCTAAGTCAAATATAAAAATGACCATGTTTTGGGAACAAAGATTCAGATTTCCTGAATATGTTCTAACAAGAAGCAGTTACATGTATGGCCAGCACATGCCTTAAATCCCAGCATTGGGGAGGCAGAGGCAGGCCAATCGATGAGTTCAAGACCAGCCTGATCTACAGAGTGTGCTCCAGAACAGCCAGACCTACACAGAGAAACTATGTCTCAAAAAAGGGGTAGGGCGGGAGACAGGGGACTGGAGAGATGGCTCAGCGGTTAAGAGCACTGACTGCTCTTCCAGAGGTCCCGAGTTCAATTCCCAGCAACCACATGGTGGCTCACAGTCATCTGTAATGGGATCCAGTGCCCTCTTCTGGTGTGTCTGATGACAGCTACAGTGTATTCATATATATAAATAAATACATCTTAAAAAACAGAAGGAGGAGGAGGAGGAGAAGGAGAAGAAGAAGAAGAAGAAGAAGAAGAAGAAGAAGAAGAAGAAGAAG
>JADRCH010000082.1:9218329-9306938 GCA_019843965.1 Rhynchomys soricoides
AGAAGAAGAAGAAGAAGAAGAAGAAGAAGAAGAAGAAGAAGAAGAAGAAGAAGAAGAAGAAGCAGCAGCAGCAGCAGCAGCAGCTGCTGTTACTTGGTGAATGTTTGCAGTCACAGAACAAAGAGTCAAGGCAGTTCTTAAACATACTTCTGGGAAAGGCAGGAGGGCAGGCATTCTCTGACACTATCCTCCAAGCACAGCAATCATTATAATCAGAGTACTGCTTGTTACTTGCAAAAGACCCTCAAGACTGAGCCTGTAGACATCCCTCACAGGAGAAATGGGGAGGGTTATTGTTAGCATTGTCTAAGCTCCGCCCCACAGTTGCCTGGCAACAGCCAGGTAGGCCTGATCCACTATAAAAGGGGCTGCTTGCCCTCCTTGCTCTCTTGCTCTTTCTCTGCTTCCCTTCCTCTTCTCTCCACATGGTCATGGCCGGCCTCCACCTCTCCACTTCTCTATTCTCTCTCTCTCTCTCTTTCCCTCTCTCTCTCTCTGCCTTTCTCTGCCTCTACTACCCTCTTAGCTCCACTCCCCATGCCCTGAATAAACTCTATTCTATACTATACCATCGTGTGGCTGGTCCCTTGGGGTTGGGGGGAAAGGGATGCCTCGGCATGGGCCTGCAAGGCACTCCCTTCCCCCACAGCTCGCCACACCCCATAGAACACATCCCCCCTTCTCTTTATTTTGTTGTAAACACAACAGTCATTAGCTCCACAGCTGAGATTCCAGCCACTTTCTATGTCTCTCGTCCCAGCTGTATTGGTCTTGGGGGGTGACGGAGTATATAACATGGAAGGCTAACTGAAGGGGACTCCATCCGTGTGGAGGGGTGTCGTCCACACTGAGGTGACACTTGCCACTGGCTGCTTTGGGGGCCACCATACTCCAACAGGCAGCCTCTCCTCTGTGCTCTGTAAGTCAAAGGAACTCATTGGTTTGCCCCAGGGGGGCTCTGGTCAGATCATACTTTGGTCCGTCATGGGGGGGTTAGGCAATTGTTCACATTTCCCTGGAAAGGTTAGGGAACATTGTTGGGGTCTCAGGAAGTCACCGTTACTGGTTTTAGATGCTGTCTGGTGCTAGTCTTAGCTTTTGGGTCAGTGGAAGTTTGAAGCCTGTTAAGAATTCCCTAAAGGTTTTACCTGCTAGTCAAGGGTCTGCTAGGTCAGTGTCTGAGTCAGGGGTTCTAGTCCTGCACAGACGTCGTGACCAAGAAGCAAGTTGGGGAGGAAAGAGTTTATTCAGCTTACATTTCCACATTGCTGTTCATCGCCAAAGGAAGTCAGGACTGGAACTCAAGCAGGTCAGGAGCTGATGCAGAGGCCATGGAGGGATGCTGCTTACTGGCTTGCTTGTCCTGGCTTGCTCAGCCTGCTTTCTTATAGAACCCAGGACTACCAGCCCAGGGATGGCACCACCCACAATGGGCCCTGCCCCCTTGATCACTAATTGAGAAAATGCCTACAGCTAGATCTCATGGAGGTATTTCCTCAAGGGAGGCTCCTTTCTCTGTGATAACTCCAGCTTGTGTCAAGTTGACACAGAACCAGCCGGGACAGGGTTCCAAATGCTCGGTGTATCCTCCTCAGTGAGCAGAGCAGCTGCAGTCTTGCCTCTTAGTCCCTCCTGTCTCTGTCTTCTGCTGTGGCCTGGAGGAAGTGCAAAACCCCTCCCCACTGCAGCCTTCTCTGCCCCTGCCCCCAAGGTGAAGAACAGGAGTTCTGGCAATCACACAAGTAGGGAGACACCTTTAAGCATAGCAGGCTGGCCACAGGGCTGGCCACGGCAATATCACAGGGCTCCTTACAGCTCTCATGCGTGCCTGCCCTATCCTGACCTCTGTCTGCTCACCTGGAAAATAGGGACACTGTAAGAATTGACTGTCCCAGTGCAAAGATGATATGCCCTCAGGTCCCTGTGTGTGCCAGTGCCAAGCCCCCTGCGGATACCAAGCCCTGCTGATCCCCTTCTCAGACAGACTCAAATCGTGGGTATTACCCAGCCGATACATATCTCAACCCAGGCTGGAGCTAGGGGTGACCAAGGCCTGGGGGCAGCTCCTAACCCAAAGTCAACCTTCCTCTCCCCCCTGGAGCTGGCATGTGTTCACTCGAGTTCTGGATCTCATTTTCAACTTAATGGCTTTTTAAGACAAAAAGAAAAAAATAATAAACGCAACCTCCTGGATGTTCTTTGATATTTGAGGACTCAACAGCGGGGCTGATTGCAAACGGGAGATTTGAAACCAGCATAGTTAGGAGAAAAAGCGCCCCGGCGGTGGCAGCACACACCTTTAATCACAGCACTTGGGAGGTAGAGGCAGGTGGCTCTCTCTGTGTAAGTTGGAGGCTAGCCTGATCTACGGCGTGAGTTCTAGGATAGCCTGGACTACATAGAGCCTGTCTCAAACAAAACAAAACAAGGGGGAAATGTCCATTGTGGGCTGTTCTGAAGGTATAGCTGGGTTTACGTTTGGAGAGAGGAGGGGTGGGGCGGGGTGGGAGGAGACACAGGGACTTGGGACAGCAGTTTGGGCAGCTTTTACCTGAGGCCCTGAAGCCTGCATTCTTGTGTGTGAGTACCTTCTCTCAGCAGATCCCCAAGAGGAGGACAGTAGAGAAATGGCCAGTCCCCTCTGTGGCTAGGGAACACCTCATCTGTCACCGTGTGAGACTGAGGCAGGGTGGAAAGACAGGTTAAGTGCAGTGGTTTGACTATGCTTGGC
The DNA here is from genome assembly GCA_019843965.1 of Rhynchomys soricoides. NCBI lineage: Eukaryota > Metazoa > Chordata > Mammalia > Rodentia > Muridae > Rhynchomys > Rhynchomys soricoides. Next base: position 9,221,061 of record JADRCH010000082.1, read on the forward strand.
TCAGGAAGTGACACTATTAGGAGGTGTGGCCTTGTTGGAGTGGGTGTGTCACTGTGGGCGTGGGCTTTAAGACCCTCATCCTAGCTGCCTGGAAGCAGTTTTCTCCAGTTTGCCTTTGGAACAAGATGTTAAACTCCCACCTCCTCCTGCACCATGCCTGCCTGGATGCTGCCATGCTCCCGCCTTGATGATAATGGACTGAACCTCTGAACCTGTAAGCCAGCCCCAACTAAATGTTGTCCTTATAAGAGTTGCCAAAAAAATAAATAAATAAAATAAAAATAAAAATCAACTAACCAACCAACCAACCAGAGTTGCCTTGGTCATGGTGTCTCTTCACAGCAGTAAAACCCTAACTAAGACATTAAGTTAAAGGGATACTGGAAGGAAAAAGATTCCCCCAGGTAGAATCTAACAAAAGCTTCTCATAGCTGACAGTCAAGAATTCCCAAATAATATTTGCTATGAGAGTTGAGAGTGGACACTGAATTAAGAGACAATATTACCTTTTTGTTTGGTTGGTTTGTTTTGTTTTCCAACACAGGGTTTCTCTGTGTAATCTTGGCTGTCTTGGAACTAGCTTTGTAGACCACCAGGCTGGCCTTGAACTCACAGAGCTCTGTCTGCCTCTACCTCCCAAGTGCAAGGATCAAAGGCATGAGCCACCATCACTGAGCTTATCTTAAGCTATCTCTGTATTTGCTCTAACGACTATCCTATGCTATTAGATAAATCCTATTTTTGTTGGGTAAGAACCTCAGGTCACAAGGAATTGAGTCAGGCTGTACCTGGCAATAGCCCCTAGCCATAATAAAGAATGGCTTAGCCCCAGCCTGACTAATCTGTTCCACTTATGGGAACAGTATGTCTGGGTACTGAAAACAACCCACCCTGCCTCCAGTCAAACTCAAAAAAAAAAAAAAAATAGCTGTAACTGCCAGGTAGCTACTCATGTATGTTTATAAACCTGTCCGCCCTGTACCTCTGAGTGTATCCAACCTTCATCCCGCAGAAAGACTAAGGCCCTTCAATGTTCCAGTAGAGCAGCCTAAGCCTGCTGAGAGCCAGTCTGTCTGCCTCTCTGCCTTTTTATTTATTTATTTTTAAATATGTAGTGCTGAGACCTGAGACCTTGAGCAGAAACCTTTCCTTCCCGCTTCCCTGAGGGCACCCTATGGGAGCACGAACACCCTCTATGTAGACTCACTATAAAAGCTATATAAGCTTATTCCCTAGGCTATATAAACTCACTATATAGGCTAAACAGCCATCAGTTCAACCTGACACCTCTGGTCTTTTGTGGCCTCTGCCTCCAACAGTGGCACACTCAACCAGCTTGATAAGAGTAAAAATATTCAGCTGGGCAGTGATGGCACACCCTTTCAATCCCAGCACTCAAGAGCTATAGTCAGGTGGATCTCTGTGAATTCGAGGCCAGCCTGGTCTACAGAGTAAGTTCCAGGATAGCCTGACTACACAGAGAAACCTTGTTTCAAAAAAACAAAGAGTAGGGGACTAGAGAGATGGTTCAGCAGTTAAGCTGTTGTTGAGCACTGTTTTATTTTGTTTTTTTGAGACAGGGTTTCTCTGTGTAGCCCTGGCTGTCCTGGAACTCACTCTGGAGACCAGGCTGGCCTCGAACTCAGAAATCCACCTGCCTCTGCCTCCCAAGTGCTGGGATTAAAGGCGTGCCCACCACTGCCTAGCCGAGCACTGACTGTTCTTACAGAGGTCCTGAGTTCAATTCCCAGCAACCACATGGTGGCTCACAACCATCTGCAAGAGGACCCAGTGCCCTCTTCTGGTGTGTCTGAAGACAGCAACAGTGTGTGTGTGTCTTTAAAAAAAACGAAGAGTGAAAAAATTCTAAAGACAGACACTTAGTCCCTGTTATAGGAATGGACCAAGGTCTGGAGGGTATCCACTGACATTTCCATGTCTTTGGGTTGCAGAACAAATAGACCAGGAACACATGGGCATTAGTGTAGAGACAGTTTATTAAGAGAGTAATCCTGTTTGGGATGGTAATGCACACCTTTAGTTCCAGCATTCAAGAGGCAGGGACAGGTGAACAGTGTGAGTTCCGGGCCAGCCAGGGCTACATACTGAGACTTTGTCTCCATAAACAAATAACTAAAACTTAAAAACACTGCCAAGACTGTAAGCTGGCCGGAGAGCTGGCTGGAAGGCCCTGGGTTGGAAGACCCTTTTTGGCTAATTTCCTGATTCCTAAAACCTGAATTCTCCTACACAGAGGAAAAAAAAAAAAAAAAAAAAAGCACACAGATAAAAAGACCCACCTGGGAAGCCAGAACATTCCAGTCTTTTCTCAAGGATCTGGGGTCTTTAATCCCACGAAGAGTTTTCCTCCTCTAACTTAGGGTTGGTCAGTTTGATTGACCCAGAACTGTTGGGTGTCATGTCCTGATCCAGCCTTCAGCTTGTTGGGCTGGTCCATCAGCAGGGGCCTGCTGGTGGGAGACAAACGCCCACAAAATCTTTGTTTTAAGCTGCCATCTTGAAGAATCGACACCTTTATTACCGTGGCCCCCCTGTCTCTGTCTGTCTGCTGACCAGGGAGTCTGTCTAACTGCTAGGCTGTCGTTTTCCTCTGTGTCTGTTGCATGTCTGTTTCTTCACGCCTAATAAATACCTTTGTTCAACTGCTGATTCTGTTAGCTTCCAGGAGATTCCATTAGGCTCCTCCCAGGGATCGAGCAAGGACTAACATCATCAACTGCCACCATTACTTGCCTGCCGCCAGGGTGTAGGTAGCATAGAAATGGACTGCTTACCATCCCAATCTCTCTCTCTCTCTCTCTCTCTCTCTCTCACACACACACACACACACACACACACACACACACACACGCATGCACTGCCCTCCAGATTTCCCCTGCCTTTTCATTCTTTATCTGGCAGAGAAAACAAATCCAAATGAGACCTAGAGACTGCATCCCCAGGACCATATGCCCAAGGGTCCTTATGGAGGCACCTTTTCAATCAAGATCCCGTCTTCCCAGACGTGTCTCTAGCTTGTGTCGAGGTGACATAAAACTAGCGAGCACAGGGCATTTGCATAGGCTATTCCTCCTCATGCCCATCCTACCCAGAGGTCCAGACATTCCTGGAAAGTCTGGATCCGGCAACCAAGGTTCAGAAGGGCCAGGTCAGGTAGCTGGTTCTGAGGTCTAGCTCTTACACAGCCTACTTGGACCGTGTGCTGCCTCTTTACTCCCGTCTTGAGTGCGCAGCTCTTACACAGTTTCAGAATTCGGTGCTAAAAATACTCCATGGCCCAGAGGAAGGGCCGACATGGGGCCTAGCCACTTGTGGGTGCGGCTTCTTAGAGCTGTGATGGAGGTTCAATAGCCACGATGTGAGGGGTGGATCTTGTATGCTCAAACCTTAAGAAAAGGAGGCCCTCTGATGAACAGGAAAAAAGACCTCTAGGAGAGGGTGCCATCTCCCTGTCTCTTGACAGGACCTTGAGGATGAGTGGCAGGCGTGTGTTTGCATATCTCTTTGGGAGGCGGGTGAGGCGGGGGTTGGGGGAGGGAGTTTGAACCCTGGAGTTTGCCCAGCACTGCCTTGTCTCTAGGCCCCTCTAGGCCCCTAGAACTTGGGTTTCCAGAGCCCCCTCCTCCCAATAGCTCCCTAAGTAGAGAGTTACTGAAGTGGCCAGAGGTGTTCGCTTTGCCCAGTCCAAGGGAGGAGGACTGGACATTGATTTATGTCAGGCCCCACCACACTTCCTATACCAATTTCAGTTCCCCTAACTGCAGACTCTGAGCAGGCAGTGCCTTCTGTGGCATTCCTGTTGTTCCCCTGGCAGGCCTGTCCTTCCTTCCAGGCAGACTGACTGTGTCATCCTGGGCTCCAGACTCCCTTCTCAGGTCTTCAAGGCAGGTGCCTGCCTTATCAGCCCCCAATCTCAGGGGAGACAGACAAACATCTTTTGCCTCCCCGGTGACAACAGCCCCTTCCCACTGCCCCTCCCCTGCCCCTGAGGATGGAGTGGCCAGTTACTGCAGATGGAATTCCTCTTCTTTCTGCACTGGCATGAAATAGGACCTCCTTCTAGACCTCCCTCCACGGCTCCTTTACTAAATGGAGCTGGCTCTTGGGCTTTTTTTTAAAGAAGCAGCATGACCATGGGGTGCAGCTCAATGACAGGCTGTCTGCCTAGCAGGTGCAAGGTTCTGGGTTTCATTGCCAGCGTCATAAACATATATAAAAATAAAATGATTTAGTAGCTAGGCTCGGCAGCATAAGCCTGTAGTCCCAGCAGCGTATCAGGCAGCTTAGTGAGTTCAAGGCCATCTGTGTGAATGGAGTCCTTATCTGAATAAAATACATCGTTTGTCAAATCCGCCCCAACTGTTTACAAGCATATAGTTTATGTGCTGCTCACATTCTGTAACTACCATCAACATCCATCTGTCTACAGAACTCGTCATTTTCCAAACAAAAGCTCTGTTCCTATTACACAGTGACTCCATTGTCCTTCCTAAGTAGGTAGGTTGCAGTACTTGCCTTGTTTTGTTTTGTTTACACAGGGTTTCTCTGTGTAGCCCTGGCTGTCCTGGAACTCACTCTGTAGACCAGGCTGGCCTCGAACTCAGAAATCCACCTGCCTCTGCCTCTGCCTCCCAAGTGCTGGGATTAAAGGCGTGCGCCACCACTGCCCGGCAGTACTTGCCTTTTTAATGGTCTCATTTGACGTAACAAGATGTCTTTACGTTTCATCAGTGTTGGAGGCTGGGTCAGCATTTCCTTCCTTAAGGGCTGTATAATATTCCACTGCATTTTGCTTCTTCATTCATCTGTCAAAGGGTACTGCTTTAACTTTTTCACCATTGTAAATTATTTTATAATTATACCACAATGAAATTCATTATTTTGTAGGGTAACTTAATTAATACAATTTTTTCCCAAGACAGTCTTTCTCTTTGTAGTCCTGGCTGTCCTGAACTTGCTCTGTAGACCAGGCTGGCCTCTACCTCGGAGATCGCTTGTTTCTGCCTCATGAGCACTTTTTTTTTTTTTGGTAGCTATATGACATGACACCATGCCTGGTAAAAGTATCTCTTTAAGTTCTTCTGGGTAGACTTGCTAAGGGGTATATGGTAATTCCATGTTTTAAGTTTTATTTAAATAAAATAAAATCATTATTTTAGTTTTCTGAAATAGTGATTGGTTATGTAGCTCAGGTGTCATGACGAGAACTCACTACCCTGCCTCCAATTTCCTTGTGCTGGGATTTTAGGTACATCTGATAATTGTTTGTTTATTGATTGGTTGATTGATTGATCATATTCTTTTTTTTTTTTTTTTTTGGTTTTTTGAGACAGGGTTTCTCTGTGTAGTCCTGGCTGTCCTGGAACTCATTCTGTAGACCAGGCTGGCCTCGAACTCAGAAATCTGCCTGCCTCTGCCTTCCGAGTGCTGGGATTAAAGGCCACCACTGCCCGGCTTGATTGATTGATTGATAGGGTTTCACTATGTAACCCTAGCTGGTCTGGAACTCTCTCTTGACAAGACTAGCCTCGGACTCTCAGAGATCTGCCTGCCTCTGCCTTTGGGGTGCTGGGAATGAAGGCAAGCTCTACCACACCCAGCCTTGCTTTACATATTTGAGTATGACCTTTACTGTTCACCATAGTGGCTGAGCCATTCTGAATCCCTGCAAAAACCGCATGAAAAAAATGTACTTTTCCATATCCTGGACAGCACACGTTACTGGTTTTGTTTGTATAATCTTTTAGTGAGCACAGGGATCTTTTAGAAGTGACAATTAAATGTCACCTCCTCATCTAGGCTTCCCAGATCACCTTACTTACTGCAGGGGTTGTCTCAGGCATTATTTTCCATCAAGGACCTGTTGTAGGTAGCGTGGTATCGAACTGTCCGGACCATGATGGACAATGTCTTTTGTTGGCTACAGGATCCCTGGCATTTATCAGAATGTTCGACACACAGTAGGTACTCAATAAATGGTTGACTAATGGCGTTTCTCTCTTCTACCAAGTTTCAAGTCCCTCTCCAGTCTGCCCACTTGTTCCAGCATGGCTCTGAACCCTCGGCCGGGTCCTCCCCACAGCATACACTCAGGAGGATCACGACTGGAACCTGCACACGATAGCTGGACTCTGGAGTTTTAGGGGTGTTACCTGTAAGCCGGAGGTCTGCCCGAGGCCGGCCCAGCATCTCGGCCAGCTCCTTTGCTCGACTCTTTGCGCTTCTTTTTATGGCCCCGCCCCCTGGCAACTCGTGGGTCCTTGCTATTGGTTCTTCTCTAGATTCTGTCAAACGACCAATTCTGATTGGCCACAGCACCTCCCACGCCTCCATAGCAGCCACAACAACCGCCACGTGCTCTACCGTGGGACTTCCTCATTGGCCAGCCTCCTCGATACACCTGGCCATCCCGCTTCCTCTTCCGATTGGCTTTCCAGGCCCCAGGCTCGGCTCCTCCGACGCTGATTGGCTCCCAGAGAGCGAGGCGGGGCTTGGGGCGGCTAAAGAGCGCGGGTTTGCCGGCGCGCGCGCTGAGGATTTTTCGATGGCTGGGCAGAGGCTGGCGGCGGACTTCCTGCAGGTGCCTGCGGTGACACGAGCCTACACCGCGGCCTGCGTCCTCACCACGGCCGCAGTGGTGAGCGGGCCGGGCGGGCGTGGCGGCGCCATGGCTACAGTCCCTGGCCCGCAAGAGGGGGTTAGGGATGTCGCCCGCTTCCGGGGTCTAACACGCTCGCCGTCCCACAGCAGCTGGAGCTCCTCAGCCCCTTCCAGCTCTACTTCAACCCGCACCTGGTGTTCCGGAAGTTCCAGGTGAGACGGCCTTGACCCCTGGAACTGTCAGCCAGCCCCCTGCCCCCCAGCCCCGCGCCTCACCGACACCCCCACCTCTTTGCAGGTCTGGAGGCTCATCACTACCTTCCTCTTCTTCGGGCCCCTGGGATTCGGCTTCTTTTTCAACATGCTCTTCGTGTATCCTGGGCCACCTTGGCGGGGGTTGTGGGCGGGGTGAGCCTGGGATGGGGGTTTTGCTGGGCTAGTAACGGGGAAACTGAGGCCCAGTCGACGTGGCACTTCCTATGCCAGTGTTGCAGGTTCCGCTACTGCCGCATGCTGGAGGAGGGTTCTTTCCGTGGCCGCAAGGCCGACTTCGTTTTCATGTTTCTCTTCGGTGGTGTTCTTATGACTGTATCCTTCGGTAAGCTCAGTATTATTGGGCCAAAGAGACAGCTTATCTGTCGTGACCCAGACCAGGAGGGACAGGCAGTCAGAGCCTGGCAGCCATGTCGCTTAGGTGCCCCAGCTAGACCTTCAGTGTCCCTGAACACAACAGGGAGATATAGGGTAGTCTGGTAGACTACCAGTGCTCCGAAACATGGATGCAAGAGCCAGAAGAAAGGAGCAGAAGAAAGGATGGGGTCTGGGTACTTGGAAGCCACAGAAAGGGGTCCTCCTATCCCTGGAATAGACCAGGCTTACGAGGAAACCCATGGAAAGGGTCAGAGGCACAGCCGACTGCTCCAGGGAGCCTTGACTCTTGGCCCAGCTGCTGGGATTCCTGGGCAGCCTCTTTTTCCTGGGACAGGCCCTCATGGCCATGCTGGTCTATGTATGGAGCCGTCGCAGCCCTCATGTGAGGGTCAACTTCTTCGGCTTACTCAACTTCCAGGCGCCATTCCTGCCCTGGGCCCTCATGGGCTTCTCGCTGCTACTGGGCAACTCGGTTATCACAGACCTGCTAGGTGAGCCCGCCCACCCTTGCCACTCACCCAAGCCAGCAGCTCCCATTGGGCGAATGCAGCTCATAGACATCCCTGCCCCTGCTCCTCCCACCCCCCTCATCTTGTCCCAGCTTCTGTTCTGTTACTGAGGCCCCTCGAGCAATCCAGCTGGCCCACAGGATTTGCATCTGCAGTTGACCTTCTGAACCTTCTGAGTTGGTCCTGCCTGGGAGTAGTCAGTTTCTGCATCCTGGCTCCTACTCCCCCAGTGCTCTCAATCTCCTAGTTCCTCCCCCTCCCCCATGCTGTCCACTTTTAGGCCCCCTTTAAGCCTGTCTTTCAAGGCCAGTTCTGATCTTATTCTGGCAGATAGCAGGGTATTTGTGCTACTGGGGTGTGAAAGATGGCCTCTGCCAGCCCTTGGCTCTCTCACAGGGATCGTTGTGGGCCACATCTACTACTTCCTAGAAGATGTCTTTCCCAACCAGCCTGGAGGCAAGAGACTGCTGTTGACCCCCAACTTTTTGTGAGTGTTGGACGACGGTTCCCCCCACTCCCCTTTAGGTGGCAATCTACCTACTCCATGGGGAGGGGGGCACAACTTGTGCTTACTGCCGTGCTCAGTATAACTGTCCCCTCCCCACAGGAAGCTGCTACTAGATGACCCTCAGGAGGACCCCAATTACCTGCCTCTTCCCGAAGAGCAGCCAGAGCCCTAACCAGCTCCTGGAGCAATAAAACCGACTCTGGTCAGGCCGAGGCTTCTGACAGTGCTCTGTCCTTCCCCTCCACCTCAGCTTCAGCTGAGCAGCCCATCCGGAAGGCTGGGCCCACCAGCAGCCTTGGTGCCTCGGCCAGCAACACCGTCCACTTCTCTGTACCACCTCTCTGCTCCACCGTAATGACAGGCCATGGGGCCCAGAGAGGCCCAAGACTGCCTATCAATGCCTAGCAGAGTTCTGAGCTAGTTACAGACCCACAGGTCTCATCCTCATGCTGCCAGTGCCCAGGTGGAGACCTCAGTCCCAGTCAACACGAATCCCGCCTGTGGTGCCTGTGGGCTGATGCCATCTGCCTAGCCTCTTGTCTTCGTTTAAAGCAAACAAGCCTTCACCTCCAGCTGGTGATCCAAAGGTCCCATGGTCTCAGGTGCAGAGGACAAGTCTGGCCCTCTGCCATGCTAGTGAGCCCAGGACCTTGAGCTCTGTTTAAGCAGCAGCCGTGTACAGCAGAGGTAGTTCTGGAACATTCCACTTGTCTTGCAGCTGAAAGCTGTGGGCTTTCCTGCCTGGCTTTTCTTGTTGCTCTACATCTGCCCCACGGGGCATACTCCTGGATGCCCAACAGTACGGGAATTCCCCAAACCATTGCCTGTCATTTCTATGGTAACAAAAATGTTTTCTACTGAGTCTGACTCAATTTGGTAGTGAAACCTGGTGTGGCTGCTGCTCTGGAGAGGAGAGTTTTAAGACTGGCAGGTTCTGAGGGGTGGAGGGTGGACTAGACTACTCCCTAGGTGGGCCCACTGAGTGACGGTAGCAGTGTGGAGCTGGGGTGCTGGCGTCACTGTCTTCAGTCATGGGCCTGCATGTCCAAGTTGCCAAGCAGAGCTTGCTTTAGTGCAGACTTATGTCACCTTAATGGATCCTATGGCCACTCTATACCACAAATCACAGACAAAGGAATGAGCTTACCCAAGGCACAGCTTAGAGGATGGGGGAAGAGGCTCTAACTCCTCTCTACACACTGCTAACTCAAAAGACTGGCACATGGCTGGCCTGCTCTCTCTTCTCCACAACAGGCTGGGGAAGGAGAAGCCGGCCCAGGCTACCGTTGAGATGGACTTGGTTAACCTTTTTGGGGGCTGCTAGAACTTCCACACAGACTTCTGTTTGCATATTAATTATGTCTTGTCCAGGTGCTGCCCACACATGAGCAGTCCTCTAGAAGGGATTCATTCTAGAGCAGCACGGTCCCTTCAGCTGGCAGCAGCCTGTCTGGATGCATCAGGACTAAGGCCAGCAGAGGAGCTGACACACTGTCACCCTCTACAAAGACTTGCTGAGCACAGAGAGCCCCTGGGAAGCTGGAAGGCACAAGAAAGAACAATGGGCTCTGCTCTGGGGGCCTTGTGGCTGGCTATGCAGACTCAGAACTAGAGGGCGAGAAGGGCAAGGGCTGACACATCCACCTGGCCACATACCCTCCCATCCACACGGGTTCTGTCTCAGGCTGGCCTGGCTCTCATTTTTATGCTACTGCAGCAAAGAAATTGAACATGTTACTTTTTATTTAAAAAGTGTTACCAGCCCTGCCTGGGGCTCCTATACAAAAACAAAACACAACCCAAATGAGGCGGCTTCCTGACTCTAGACTCCGGGGGACAGTGCTGGGGTTTAGCAAATGGAATGTCTGCTGAAGGAAGGCACCAGGAGGCTCCTACCCCAGTCCTCAGGATGGCACCAACTGTCCCTTTGCCTTTCTCTTTCCACAGAGGAAGGAAAGGCAGTCCTCTGAGATGCTCCGTGGAGGTTGAGCATGGATGGCTTCATCACCAGGCTGGGGCAGTGTTGGCAAGACGCCTCATTCGCCTGGAAGTGGGGGAATAGGTGGTCAGTTGGGGCTGGTCACAGCTCGGGGTGGCTGTCGTCCTTCTGGATATGTTATTTTCCTAGAGGAGCTAGGTGTGGGGTGGATCTAGCAGGAAGAGTCTCCAGCCTTTTCTTGATCTTGCCAGTTGGCTGCATGGACCCTTCTTATCTCTATAGAAACCCTGAAACCTGCTAAGAGATGCGAAGACATGACCGGAGGGCTTGCCCTTATTCTTTTTGAGGAAATGCACCCTGGGGCCTGATCTCCACAGAAACTGCCTCCTGAAACTAGGTTTCTGGGGAGAAGAAACTCCTGCCTCTGCAGGGAAGATAGGTGCCTGTGTATACCTTGTGTTCCTGTCTTGATCCCGGATCTTCTTCTCCATCTCCGCATCGGTCAGTGTCTCCAGCAGGGGGCACCACTGGTCAGCATCTCCAGTATTGCGGATGGCAATCTCCACTGTGGGAAGTGGGTTCTCACTGAGGGAAGGGAGACAGAGAGGAACAAGGGCTACTTTAACAGCAGCTAGGAAGTCCCCCAGAAACCACTGCTTTCCACCCTGCTAACCCTTAGCAGATGGCCAGGGCATGGGAGGAAGGCCCACTTCCTTGTCCCGGCTGCTTTCAGCAGCAATGCTGCTTGGCAGCTGGGAGATGGCTTCTGTCACTCCTCAAGCATATCAGGACCCGCCCCATCTGCAAGGAACAGTGCCACCACCTGTGGCCTAGAGCCTTCCTTTAAAGCCAATCCCTGATGAGAACGGAGGGAACTAGCTATATGGAGGTAGTTTCTTTGGACAGAGCAGGGTCACAGACACAGGCCAGATAGACCGGTCCCTTTACCCTATCCTGTCCATGGCCAGTACTCACCAAGACCCCCCGATCAGGAAAACACCATGAACACCACAGGGATGAGGATGGTGGTGCAAATGACTCTTCCTCAAGAGGCCTCAACCTCATAGAGGGCCACTGGGCTGGCCTGCTCTCAAGTGTTCTACACATTTACCCCCTGGTTCATTTCATGGAGTCCACACTAGGCCCTGGAGAAGCCAGTCTTTTGCTTTGAGTCAGACAGCTGATTGGCAGAGAACTGGGCCTAGAAATGCTATTTCCAGACTTAGAGCCTTTCAGAGACCATCAGACTCCACCTCAGCTCTTCAAGCCTTTTGCCAAACGGACACAATGTGAATGAAAGGAACAAAGGCTAAGAGGGAACAAGTACTGGGGGATGGGTGTGGCCATGCCTCTCTGGACCTTGGTTTCCAGTTGGTAAAAGCTACGGAGGTATTGTGTTATGGCAAAGCCGAGCCTGGCAGGAGGCCTCACAGCAAGGCTCTAACTAGGTCTTTTCTCCCTCCACTGTCACATGGCCTTCCAGAGCCTTTACCCTCCCATCCAGCCTCCCTGTCTCCTGAGGTACAGTCCCTCAGGAGATGTTCATCCTAAAGCACCCTGCTGCCCTGCAGTGTACCTCATCACTTGGCAGATGAAAATGGGATAAACACAGCTGACTGGGCTGTTGTGGGTTTTGTCTAAAATATGGGAGCAAAGTTAACTGCCAAGGGTTAACATTAAAGCAGCCAACATTCAGCCATTGCAGAAGTTTCTTCAGAGCCAGAGGGCTCCTTCGGGCTTCAGGAATGGTGGATTTCACAAAAGCAAAGCTCTATATCCAGTTTGATGCCAGAGTCACGATTCCTCATCACCAGACCAATCCAGTACAGGCCAAAGCTGACAGCTGAGAAACTGCCCTAGCCCAACTCCGAAAGGCTGGCTAGGGCCAATTCTTAACATAAAGGTTTCAAGGACTTTGTGCCTGGGTCAGGGCCAGAGTATGGGTCAAGCTGGTTCCACAGATCAGGAGCACCCCGGTTCCTTGGCAGACACAGGTCTGACTTAGTATTGAAACTCAGCTTACAACAGACACCCATACCCACAGGCTCCACAGATCCGGAAGCTCATGCTAGTGACTCAGAAGCCAGGGATCAGTCAGCCCCTCTACCCTGTGGTCAGTCCCTGGGGCCAGCCCCTTTTCAGCAGCTTGATTTAGAAATCGGGACACAGGCCAGCCAGACTTATCCCTCATCTCCAGGTCACCTCCCTCAGGAGGGAAGAACTCCAAGGCGCCAAGCCTAGGCAGTAAGAAGCAAAACATGTTTTCCTCTGAATTTAAACAAGAGCTGGCAAACAATCCCAGAGGCCCCTTTGTTTACCTCCCCTTGACTCTGGGAAGATTTCACACCAGTGGGTTTGTTCAAAAATAGAACTGCTAGAGCTTACCATGGAAGGATGGGCTTAGAGCCAACACTAGCTGCCTTGGGTTTGTGGAGACAGACATGCAAGTAGAGACACTTCCCCGAGTCCCAAAGTCTGCGGGCCACTGGAGTCGGCCAGTATCCACTGCTCTGAGGGAATTCCTACTCATGGTCTCTGAGGCCAGGGAGAACCTGAACATTCTCCTGGGTCTGTTTGAAGATGGCGGTGAGAGGAAAGGCCGATGCTAATGGAGTATATTCATTTGTGACGTAGGGGTCTTGCTGTTGTGTGGTTAGACAGGGTCTCTGTGTAGCTCTGGCTGTCCTGGCACTCAGGATGTAGATCAGGCTGGCCTCCAACTCACAGAGATCTATCTGGCCCTGCCTCCCAAACACTGGGATTAAAGGTGTACGCCACCATGCCAAACCTTGATGTGGGAATTTTTGTTTTCATGACCCGTGACAGACAGGCAAGCTGAAAAGCAATCATTGTCACTATAAAGAAGAGAATGGACTTAAAAAAAGAAATGACCTGCCTAAGGCCACTCAAGCAGAGGGAAAGGAGACCAAATACCACAGTCACCTTATGTTTGCAAGCCTTGGCTGCCACGGCTCTTAGAGGCAAGTTCTACACCACTCACTGGGACAAGGCAATCTTATGGGCAAGCTGCTGATACAATATATCTCTGCTTTAGGCAATGCTTTCTTAGATGTGACATGCACACATATATTTCACATATATATACATAACAGATGAAACTATCATCTGGATTTATGAACTTCAGAAAACTATCAACTTTTGGGCTGCAAAGAGTATTATCAAAAAAGTGGAAAGGCAAGCTAGAGAGATGGCTCAGCAGTTAAGAGCACTGACTGCTCTTCCAAAGGACCTGAGTTCAATTCCCAGCAACCACATGGTGGCTCACAACCATCTGTAATGGGATCCAATGCCCTCTTCTGGTGTGTGTGAAGACAATGAATCTTTAAAAAAAAAAAAAAAAAAAGTGGAGAGGCGACCAGAGGATGGAGAATGTATTTACAGCTCCTACCTCCTAAGGGGTGTATATCCAGAATACAGAAACAACTCTTACAAATCAACAACAGAAAGAGAAACCAGTTAAAAATACAGGCCAGTGAGAAGGATCAGTGTGAGGTCCTGGGTTCAATCCAGGGTACCAACATGGTAGAAGGAAAGAACTGACTCCTACAGGTTGTTCTCTGACCTTCACACATGAGCACCCCTCCACTAATAAAGGGGCGGGTGAGTGACCTGAACAGGCCATTTCCACAGACAGACAAACACACACACCACACACACACACACACACACTCTGCCAATAATCAAGAAAAGATGCTCACTGGAAAATCCAACCTCAGCCTCTATCATTTCCCACTCACTATTAAAGCTACAGTCAGAAAGACAAGAGCAAGCACTGACCAGGATGCAGACCCAAAGCCCACAGCACCAGTGGGCTCTAGGATGATGCAGCTACTGTAAAAAAGCCAGCCTGGCGGTTCCTCAAGTGTCAGGTGTGATAGCCAGATATAATCCAGACTCTTAGGATGCCCAGCCAGGAGGACTGCCATTATTAGAGGCTAGCCTAGGCTACAAAGTGAGATCCTGTCTCAATAAAACAAAAGTTAATCAGTTATATAATCCAGACACACTACTACTGAGTAGACAGCCAAGAGAACTGGCAGGCGTATTTAAACAAAACCCAGATGTCCTTAGCACTATTTACTATAGACAAAAAGAGAACCAGCCCACAACTGAACGGACACACAAAGTGTATTTAACAACCACTGGAAATAGCTGTAAGAACAGAGTTCTGATAACACTACACCACAGATGACCCCTAAAAACATTCTACTGGGAAGCTAGACATCACAAGGACATATAATACCAGCCTAGGCTATGTGGCAGGACTCTGGCTCAACAGAAGGAAAACCAAACCAAACCTGCATGTAAAAGGCCAGGCGTGACGACTCACACCTGTAATTCTATCATTTGGAAGGTGAAGCATGAAGACAGAAGTTCAGGGCCTGCTTGGACTACAGAATGAGTTCAAGCAAACAGTAAAAATTAAATAACTTTTAGAATAAAACAGATGGCTACACAGGGGTGGGGTGTGAGCGGTCTCTGAATGGGTTGTCTTAGAAATAAAGCCCTCCACCAGGATGGCTGGCTAGCGGGGTTCTAGGACTCTCACCCTCTAACCAGCTCATCCGCAACCGCTGATGCTGCCCCAGCACAGGACCATGTTTCTCAGTCCCTCAGTCATGTTTTGCCGCCAAGCCTGACTGAGGATACCTTTACCTCTGCCCAGCAGGGCAGACACTAGTGACTGAGTGCCACACAGTGCTTGGAGTGGGCAGTGTCGCCTTCTCTCCTTTTCTCTCTGCTCTTCCTGCCCCAGCCAGCCCTCACCAGACAGCTTCCCTTTAGGCTCTGTGCCCACTCCCAGTCACCTTCCCCCTGGTACACTAGGAGTCAAAGCACGTTAACACCCCTGTCTTCTCCTGTGCCAGACGAGAAGCTGCTCTCTGGTCCCTGGCTTTGAAGCACGGGGTTGGCTCAGGAGAAATTACTAGTAATTTGGCTGTAGGCAACTTTAAGAGCAACGCTCCTGCTGCCTCACCCAACTCCATCCGCATCAGACCCATCCCAGTTCCCCCCATTTGTCAGAGACCTTCTTTTTTAAAATTAATTTATTTTTATTTTTTAATGTTCATTAGTGTTTTGACTGCGCACATGTTTGTTGGATCCCCTGGAACTGGAGTTACTGACAGGTGTGAGTGGCCATGTGGTTGCTGGGAATTGAACCTGGGTTCTCTGGAAGAGCAGCCAGCGCTCTTAACCACTGAGCCATCTCTACAGCCCCATTACAGCCCTTCTTCTTCTTCTTTTTTTTAAGTGTAATTGAGAAAGATTACCTGCTTTATTATTTTATGTGTCTGAGTGCTTTGCCCCCATATCTGCATGTATACCATGCACATATTTGGAGTGCACATGGGAGGCCAGAGGAGAGCACCAGATTCCCTAAAACGAGTTACAGATGGTTGTGAGCCACTAGGTGGGTGCTGGGAATCAACCGGGTCCTCCAAAAGAGCAGCCAGCACTTTTAACCACTGAGCCATCCCTACAGTCCTCGGCACGGCCCTTTGTCCTCATTCTGTTCTGGGGTGTCTGTGTTGCTCTAATCCAGTTCTGTACTCTAGGAGCCTGGAGCCCGATACCAGTTTGTCATCCTCTCCCTTCCCATGCTTCCTGTTCCTGCCCTGGCCTTTACCAGTCTGTCTGTCTATCCTACTGCTAAAAGGCACGGCCGTCTAATGCATGGCCATCATGGCCTTGCTCACACATGCCCTGTGGCCAGCAGCTCTCTCTGCTATTCTGTGGATACAACCAAAGGCCAGAGACTGGTGGGATGGGACAGAGACACGCAGAGACTGGAGCCTGGCTGAAAGGAATTTCGTGTGCTTCCAACATGAAGTGATAGATGCTTAGAACTTAAAACTCATTTTAAGCGGTCAAAGGACACATGCTTGTCATGTTCTATTGCAGAGACCAGGCTGGGACTCCTCCTACCAGGGAGGACCTGTAAGGATGACAGGGACAACAATCATTTGCCTGTGGCAAGTGGGTTAAAAAAATCCCTAGTTCTATGTGTCCGTGGGGTAAGGTGATACAGAGCTGAGGGTGCATGGAGAATCAGGAGTTCTGGCTGCTCCCTCTGGATTCTGATGTTTAGAAGAGCTAGGCTCTGATTCTCGTATGTCCTGGCTGTCACAGCTAGGTCTCACGCAGTATGGGTAGTATCACAGCCGCCCAAATGGTCCAACACACAGGACAGGTATTGAGAGCTTGCCAGGCCCGACTGGCTGGGAAGGTAGAATAGTCCTTTCTGATTCTGAATCCCAGTGCTTGAGACATTCCAGGAATCCAGGCAAGCCACAGTGGAAGGGACATTTACTTGCTCAGATTTCTACCAGAGTAGGTCTACACTTACTCCCAAGGATTTGAAATCTGAACTCAGAACTAAGGATCACAGCAGAGCCAGGGCCTTCCTGTCCATACCTGGGACTCATGCAATACAGTCCCTGAGTCCTAATGTAACACTACTGGGTTGCGTCCAGAGTTTGTTCTGGAGCATAGGAAACTTGCAGGTGGCCAGAAGACCTGAAGCCACCTGGGGCCTGATAGTGTAAATGCTGCTAAGTGTTGGCAACAGAGGAACATGATGCCAACAGAACCCATCAAGAGCCTCAAGAAGCTGCATCTCTCAAGCCTTGACCACCTAAAGCCGCCACACAGCAGGGTGAAGGCGTACACTCGGTACCTTGCTGACAGGAGCATGTGCACATTTTCAAAGTGGGTTCCCACTCAACTACTGGCTGTGGATGCATCCTCTGTGTCAGTGATTCTGCCAGGACCTAGACAATGTTACCTCAGCTTGATTCCAGGGAGCAAAGCCCTTCTACATAAGCTGAGGCTTGCTGAACAGACACCCTGTCTGCACCCACAAGTGGGCTTCTTTCAGGAATGGTGAGGCATGGGACAGTCATCAAGGCTAGAAAACAGAGCTGTTCAAAAAAAAACCAAAAAACCAAACACACAAACAGGACAGCCAGGGCTATACAGAGAAACCCTTTCTCGAAAAACCAAAAAAACCAAACAAACAAAAAAACCAAAAACAGAGCTATTTGGCCAAGGGGCTGCTAGGGGAATCTCAGCAAGCAGCTCACGGGCCTGCTTAGCTTATCAAGAGCTTGGGCTGAGGGGCTCACACCCTTTGGCTACCTCACTTCTTCTGCCCCCCCCCCCCACATTTTTATTATTTTATGTGTTTGGGTGTATTGCCTACATGCACGTCTACACACCCCTTACATTCCTGGTGCTCACAGGGAGCACTGGATGCCCCTGGGACTGAAGCTGCCTCTCTCCAGACCGTCTTTTCTCTTGCTCAGATTACAGAAATCCCTAAGGAAGCCGATTCTTGGGATGTCTGGTAAACCTATCTGAGTCAAGAACCTACTACCAAACTTCCTGAACTGCCATGTCTTTGCAGAAAGCCCTGTGCTCTTGCTTTTCCTAAGCATTCCAGTTCTCAACGAAGTCTTTTTCCAGTGGAGGTAAGGAAGTGGACAAGAATGCAAGACCAGTGGGAAAGATGACCGTGCTGGTTATCCTACCTGAATGCATAGGTCTTCTGGTGCCAGCTCAGCTGTCCGCGGATGCTGTATGCAATGGTGGTGACAAACTCCCCGCCCAAGCCCAGCTCCGAGCACAGTTTCAGGGCAAACTTCTCTGGGGAGTTCTCTTTCTCTGACATGTCCCATTCAAACTGGTCCACCAGGGAGATGTTCCCCACGTGGATGTTCAGCTGTGGCAAGAACCAAGAAGCACAATGAAAGCTGGGAGGTTAGTCGCCCAGGAAAGCCGGGAGGAGGTGGGGGCAAGCCATTCTCAACTGCCAGGTTGGAGGAAATCCTGCCCATCACTCAGGAGCTGAGAACCAAGGCTGGCCCTTATTTAGCAAATAGAACCGACCACCCTGACCTCCCAGGTTGTCATTAGACACTGAGGTCCTGGGCACCTGACCTCTCCTTAACCTCTCTTCTCATCCCCCTTGGATCCCATGCTGACCGAGGGTCTTCTTTGTCCTTTATACCTCTGACGATCAACCCTTATGTAGCTGGGCTGGCCATGCAGAGCTCAGCTTACATGCCACTCTTCAGAGATTGTCCTTGAGCCTGTTTTAAGCCACTGTCCATACCCCGATGTCACCACTTTACAATCATCCTGCCAACCAGCTGACAAGTATACCTACTCTATCTACTTGTCACCTCTTAGGAAGATATTCCTATTCCCAAACTTCGTGGAAGGAAAACAATACTCCACAAACTTGTGCTCTGACCTCCACATATTCATGGTGGTACACACACATCAATAAAAAGAAAAAAAAAAATTAATGCAGTAAGACATACGCATAATAGCACACACACTAATAGGGAAGCTGAGATTCAACATAATCAGATACTCTACACCCATCAGATACTCTACACCCATCAGATACTCTACACCCGTTAGGATGGCTACTATCAAACAAGAAAAGAAGAAAGGGGGAATGAAGAAAGAAGGGAGGGCGGTAATAACTTTTACTGACTCTGGGGAGAAGCTGGAACCTTAGTGCACTGTTAGTGGGGGCATAAGATGGTATAACTCTTGTGCAAGGCTGATAGGTCCTCAAAATAATAAAGGATAGCCAAGTGACCTAGAAATTTTTTTTCTAAGATTTGTTTTTATTCAATGTGTACTGTTGTTTTGCTCCTATGTATGTCTGTGTGTGGTTGTCAGATCCTGGAGTTACAGACAGTTGTGAGCTGCCACGTGGATGCTGGGTCCTCTGGAAGAGCAACCAGATGCTCTTAATCACCAAGTCCTAGCAATTTTAACTTGGTTAATTTTAACTAACTTAATTTTAATTTGGAGTATAAATCCCAAAACCTGAAAGCAAGAATACAAACAGGTATTTGAATCAAAGTATTTCTGGTCCAGCCCATAAGAACATTACCCTGACGCTGCATATCTATTTCACTGTGGGCTCTCCTAACTCTGGGGCTGGCTCAGCAGCACTGGCTGTCGTGATGGAGATACAGCAGACCGTTTGTCCTACCACAATGTGACACTTTACTCCGAAGTCAGCCCACCCATTCCTGAGTACTTCCTTAGGTTGTCCCTGAAAGATGTCATCCCAGAAACTGCATCCCCCAGCAAGGAACCCTGACAGGCTTCCATCAACGGCTGAGTGCACTCTTAGCACCTACCTTGATGATGACACGCTGGTCAGACTGGTCCTCCAGGATGCTGTCTGTGGGGTAGGACTCAATCTGCTGTCGGATGGCAGAGGCAATAGCTGGCACAAAAGTCAGTGGATTCAAATCCAGGTCATCACAAAGTATTTCTGAAAACATCTCAGGGGTCATTAGCTTCTCTGAAACCAGAAAAATGCAAACATCTCAATTTATTTTACTGCCCCATTTCACAGTATTCACACCTGTCCTGGTCCTTCCTCCCTTGAGAAACCTGCCCTCACACAGATATGGACGACTGGGCACCTGACCCTGGCCTCCTCAGACACTTCCCATAGTTCATATCCCATGAACCAGAGTGTGCTCTGAGAATGAGACTTGGGCTGTCAAGATGCAGAACGTTTCCATCAGTACCTGGACACCTCTATTGTTTTTTGCAGCTACACTTATGTGACTCTGTTCACCCTTCACCTGTGATATCTTTTTCTATAATTCTAGCATCTGAAAAGCTAGAATCACACCTTATGCAACTTGGGGTAACTTTTTCTCTAGGCAGAAATTTTTTTCAGAGAAGCTAGTCATGGTGGTACATGCCTCTAATCCCAGCACTTGAGAGGCAAAGGTGGGTGGATCTCTATGATTTTAAGGCTAGTCTGGTCTACATAGTGAGTTCCATGCCAACCAAGGCTATATAGTAAGATTCTATCTCAAGAAAACCATCCAAACAAGTAACAAAAATTCTTGAGCAATACATGAGGTTGTTCCTTCCTTTTTACTGATGATTAGTATTCTGCAGAGCACTCACATTCTGTTCACTTGTTCACCCACGGCAAGACATCTGGGCTTCTGTCCGCCCACTGCAGGGCATCTGGGCACCCACTGCAGGGCATGTGGACTTCTGTGCATTCACTGCAAGGCATCTGGGCTTGTCTGCCCACTGAAAGGCATTTGGGCTTCTGTCCACCCACTGAAGGGCATCTGGGCTTCTATGCACCCACTGCAGGGCATCTGGGCTTCTGTGCACCCACTGCAGGACATCTGGGCTTCTGTGCGCCCACTGCAGGACATCTGGGCTTCTGTGCGCCCACTGCAGGGCATCTGGGCCTTTTCTAATTTCTGCCTATTACACACAGAGCTGCTATCATACCCACATGTAGGTTTCAGTGTACACAGATGTCTTCATCACTTCTCTGGGACATATACACAGATGTCTTCATCACTTCTCTGGGACATATACACAGATGTCTTCATCACTTCTCTGGGACATATGCCCACCACTGCAGCTGCTCACTTGTATGGTAGTCATGTTTAGTTTTTGAACTGTTTTTTAGAGCAGCTTAGACATTAGTATTTCTGCCAGTGTGTGAAGGACTCAGTTCTTCTGTACCCTCACCAGCAGTAAGTGATGTTGTCAATGGTTTTATTTTATACTTCTCAAGTAGCTAATAAAGCAGAACACCTTTCCATCTAAGCTTCTTCAGTGAAATGTCTTTTCATGTCTCCTGTCTTTGTTCTAAAATATGTTTTTACATTTATTTATGTATGTGGTTGTTTTGTTTGCATATACATCTGTGTACCACTTGCATGTCTTATGTCTTTAAAGGCAGGAAGGCGTTAGATTCCCTTGAAATGGAGTTATAAACCACTGTGAGCTCCTACGTGGATGCTAGAAATTAAATCTGGGTCCTCTGGAAGAACAGTCAGTGTTCTTAAGTCTGAGCCATCTCTGCAGCCCATGTTCTTATTCTAATTAAATTGTTGCTTTCTAGAGTTTTTACAATTTCTTCCTTCACAATTTTATACAAATATGTAAAATACTGTGATCATATTCCATTTCCTGTTATCTTTCTTTTCTGACAGGGTCTCACTATTTATTTTCTCCTGGTTGGCCTGTAACCTGCTATGTAGACCTTGAGCCTGCCCCAAGTGCTGGGATCAGATATGTGCACTTCTACATCTCTTGTCTTTTCACCCTTCTGACAGGGTCTTTTGTAGGGCAAAGTTTTAATGAGGTCCGAGCTTTAG
This sequence comes from Rhynchomys soricoides, assembly GCA_019843965.1. NCBI lineage: Eukaryota > Metazoa > Chordata > Mammalia > Rodentia > Muridae > Rhynchomys > Rhynchomys soricoides. The sequence goes on from JADRCH010000082.1 coordinate 9,242,487, forward strand.
CATTTTCTATTCTGGACTGGACTGTGCTGCTGGTGCAGGGTGTGTGTGTGTGTGTGTTTGTGTGTGTCTTTGTCTGCTGGGGGAGGGGGGGAGGTTGAGGGAGTGTCTTTGTCTATCCCCAAATACCAAGATTTTCTCGTATACATTCCCCCAACAGGTTTCATGGTTTTGTGTTTTATACACACTAAGTCTGTGATTTTTTAAGAGTTCAACATTAGGTGTGAGACTAGGTGGAGGTTATCTTTGGTTGTCCGACTGCTCTAGGATCATTCTGTCCAAAGGACTCTCTTTCCTCCAAGCACCCGAATTTGTATTGTTTATCAAAGCTCAGCAGGACTGGGGGGTGTGGGGGGAGGGCAGGAGAGCACATACTCGGCCTTGTGACGTTAGAGGCACAGCTGTGGGTGAGCAAGCAGTGAGGACGCAGCTGGACTGAGTCTGAGCGACACCTTGGACATCACTGGAAATAGATACTTGCCATGCCAAGCCCTGGAGCAGGGGATCTCACCCTTCCTAATGCTGGAATCCTCATGCTGTGGTGACCCCGACATAAAATTATTTCGTTGCTACTTCATAACTGTAAATGTGCTACTATTATGAATTGTAATGTAAATATCTGATATTTAACCTCAAAAGGGGTCATGACCCACAGGCTGAGAACCACTAACCTAGAGCTAACTGACTCACAGGGGGGCAGGACCTGAAACTCACATACTACTGTCATTGGTTTGTGTTTATGTTTTGTTTGTTTGTTTTTTAGAGCCTTACAAATAAGCTTAGGCTAATCATGGATGCCCACTTCCCAAGTGCTAGGATGACAGGTACATGGCACAGTGCCTGATTTGAAGTGCCCATTTTTGTTTTATGCTTTGGAACAGGTTCTCACTATGTAGTAGCTCTAGCTGTCCTGAAAGTCACTACATAGACCAGGCTGGCCTCGAACTCATGAGATCTGCCTCCCAGTGCTGGGATTAAGGACATACACCACCACCTCTCAGCTCCAGCTTTATTGTTTTTAATTAATTAGTTTTATTTATATGAGTAAACTGTAGCTGTCTTCATGCACACCACAAGAGGGCATCGGATCCCATTACAGATGGTTGTGAGCCATCATGTGGTTGCTGGGAATTGAACTCAGGACCTCAGAAGAGCAGCCAGGGCTCTTAACCGCTGAGCCATCTCTCCAGCCCTCCAGCTTTATTTTTAAATAAACATAAAATAATGTTTCCCTATAGCTTTTTTCAAGTATCCTAAGTGTTGCTGACCCTCCTCCCTCCCTCTGCCTGTGTTTTCCATGCTAATTTTTTTGGGGGGGGTGGGGTCATTCACACTGGATTTTCACAAATGATTTTACTTTATCTTCTATGTTGCTGGCTGGATCAGGCTAGTCCTTCGAGCAGTGCAGCACCACATGTTTATTCATTTATTGAGAGCTGGAAGTGTAAGGTAAGAGGCAGGCCGAGCCTTCTCCAGTAAGTGCGTCTGTTCTCCATAAGTTGGTTCTGTCTACAAGGTGGACTACACTAACCATGTCCTCACTTTGTCTCTTCATCATCTCCCTTCCTTCCTGCCAGGAGCTGAAGCACACATCAACAGATGCACCCTGGGCTCCCCACCCTTCAGACACACACCAGGGTGAGTCTCTTATACTTATTTATAAATTGCCCAGGTTTGGGTATCCTGCTACAGCAAAACAAAAACAAACAAACAAAAACCTAAGACACATGCCCAGTCCACAAGGAATAGGGCACATGGCAGAAGCAGAATGAACCAGAGTTTACAACCTTAAGAACCATGCCACAACGCTTCCCATGTCAAGTCTGCCCGACGGGCAGCTGGAGGAGAGTGGGCATTTTCAGTAAGGCTCAGGCAAAACCAGCTATCACATACCATTCATGTTCCAGGTAAAAGCGTCTCGAAGCTTCTGCCCATCGATCTCCATGTCGAGCCGGATGGGTACCAGCACCTCAGGCTGTGATGCATTCTCATGGATTACAGCTGGGTCGTGGTCATCAAAGCTGAAAGTGTAAGGGCAGCAGCTGTCAGTCAGGGCCCCAGGATTCCCTGGGTCTAGGTCCCCAGAGCCACAAGCCTCCAGTTTCCCAGTGCACTGTGGGTCCCTGCGTAGGCGGTTGGGAGGAAAAGGCCGTTTCTTCCAGGCATTTGTCACCTAGCCCTGAGGAGGTACAGAAGAGGTTATGTGGAGTCCTGAGGCCAGTCTAAAGGGGGTGCAGGGGGGCAGTAAAGAGGCTCAGACATGTCTAGAGTTATGGTCTACGACAGGGCCGGGCAGTGTGCTTCATGAATGCGTCAGGAAGAGCCAGGAAGATGCTGCCCTAAAAGAAGAAAACCCAGACATGCTAGTAGGGTCTGGAAGCTCCTGCCTATATCCCAGTACTTGGAAAGCTCAGTGAATGTCTCCAAAAAGGGGTGGAAAAATACTAAGAGCCATAGGTCAAAGCTTAAGGGGAGGGCCATGAGACAGGGCGGAGGAGGGGACAGTGAAAGGTAAGTGTCTTCTAGAGTACACTCACAAACTCAAAGCAGCCGTGCTGACTGCTTGTGATATGCACAAAATCACATCAGCATGCATGGACAGGGGAGGGTCTACATGTTCAATGTCCTTCTAGGAAACCCAGAGGGAGCTGACATGGAGGAGTCCACGCGACCACAGAGGAGACAGAGACTGGAGTGGTGTGGCTGTGGCTGTAAGCTGAGGAAGGGGTGAGCAGCAGCTTCCCAAGCCGCACCCCAGGGCCTCTGAAGGGAGCAATGCCTGCCCACACCCTCACTTTGGCCTGTGACCCTATTTCAGACTCCTGACTTCTAGATGAGCAGCGACTAAATCCATACTGTTGTAGTCACTACAGCGGTTTGTTTCTGTAGCCACAGAGAACTGACACAGTGGGAGTCACCTGGGTAGTCCCTGGCACCCTCCAGACTGGTGGTGGGCATCCGACAGAACATACTGCAGGGAAAGGCCCAGGGACTGTGCCCCCACGAATTAACTGAGGTGCTAGAGAAGGGGAAGAATGTGAGAGAGCCCAGCAGGGGCTGGAGAGGCCAGGGAAAGCCAAGGATGGTGTCCTGGAAGGAAGAGAACAGCATCTGAGGCAGTGGCAGGGCAGCATCTGAGTAGGAGACCAAAGCACACTGGAGAATCTGTGCAGAGGTCAAGCTCAGCAGCACTTACTCACCACAAGGGGAAGGTTCTCTTCTTGTCCCGACCCATGCGGTTCCTGTTGATGGTGGTGGAACAGGGCACAGCGTCCAGATGGTGGGAGCTATTAGGCAGTGTGGGGACCCACTGGCTGTTTCTCTTGGCCTTCTGTTCCCTGGAGACACAGAAGGAGAAAGTCACCCTGTCAGACCAGGGCTTAGATTCTGTTCACTGCGACTCCCTACTCATGTTCAGTGGGCACTACTGTGGACACTACTGTGCCCCTGGCAGCCTCCAAGCTGCTGTGGAGGACGTCTGGGCATTTCTTACACCGTGGGACTCTTCCTGACACCTGGAGGTACCTGTGTGAAAAGGCACAGAAGTATCAGATACAGGGCAGAAAATGGTGGGGAAGCCTTGAATCCCAGCCTTTAATACTCAGGAGGTAGAGAGGCAGGGGGATCTCTGAGTTCAGGCAAGTTAGGGCTACAGATAAAATCCTACCAAAAAAAAAAAAGAAAGAAAGAAAAAGGAAAGAAAAGAAGAGAGAGGATAAAAACCAAGTTAGCTGATGCAATCAGGCAGGGCAGTTACGTTTTTCTCTGCTCTTGGCATGGGTGTAAGGTGACTGAGTTCCTACCTTGATTGCCCCTCAACAGTGAACTATAACCTAAAATTGTAAGCCAAATAAATAAACCCTTTCTCCCCCTAAGTTGCTTTTTTGTCAGAGTATTATTACCATAGCAGCAGAAATGAGGCTAGAACACTCACCTATATCCCCACACTGCACTCACAGCGCCTGCAGACACTGTCACTAGAGTTTCAAGCGATGCCAACTATACTTCCTAAGGGAGGGCGGGACCTGGTCTTTCGTGGCAGAGCCTTTAACTCTAACTTTTATTTTTAAAGGAAATTAAAAGAAAAAAAAAAAAAAAAAAGCCAGGATCCTTAATGCCAAGGTCTGGGAACACCCTCTGGATAAGCATGGGTCAGAGGGGACAGTACCAAGTTTGGTCTCAAGCTCTGTCCTTATGATCTGTTCCCACCTTTGAGACCTGGAGCATACAGGAACTAGGGACTCATTTGCCCAGGCTTTAACAGCTGGGGCAGCAGACCAGTCTCCATCTCAGCCCATGTGGACATATGGTTCATACAGAGTGTAAAATTTTAAGTAGCAGATTCCTAAGCCCCACCCAGATCAAGTGAGTGTCTATCCCTGGAGAGGGCTGGCTCTCTTCCCAACTACCAGGCAATGTCAGTGAAGCTGGCTTGTATTTGGAAACTACCTGTCTTCACTGCTCACCTCTTCTGTGCTGACACCACCCTTGACCCTCAACTCCTGCTCTATCTCCAAACTTTCTTAAGAATCCCAAGAGGGGACAGGATAGGCAGGCTTCCAGGCCCTTTGTTAGGCTGACTGAGCAGTGTAGCTCTCCCTGTTGCTTTGGCTTCCAGGACAACAGGACTCTACTCCCTCAGCTGGCCCTCATCTGACACAACCAAGAAACTGTTTACCACTGTATAAAGGGTTCCCAGCTGACATGTGCAAACATAAAAGTGTCATCCATATGCACACAATTTCCGTCAGTGACTTCCTGGGAAGGTCTAGCTATCCTATGTTCTTACCACATCCCTAGGGGAAACAAGAATCTGCTGAGCACACGTCTACACGGCTCACCAGACTGGATGGGTGCCACCTTCTCTGGGGGCCGAGGGGGACCAGAAGGCAATCTAACAAGATGAAGGAAAGCCTGGATGGAACTGCTTGCCCCAACCGCATCGCCATGAACAACCCCTTCCTCTCTCAGTACTGCAGGGTTTGGACATTAAGACTTTCTTTTCTGTCTCACTGCTGATAAGGTCTCACTGTTAGCCCACACCCTCCTGCATTCACTTCAGAGGTCTTCGATTAGAGGTGGGGGCCACGGTAACTGTGACACAGCTCAAGGGAGAGCATGGACACATCAGCCACAAGGCCCCAGGCCCCAGGCCCCAACCTCAGCCCCACCCCAGCAGAACAAGATTACAGCAGAAGACAGACATTCCCTCCATTTGGTTTATCTCTTATGTTGCTAGATATGGGCTCTAGTCCCTCGTACATTGTGCTCTGGGCTGCAGCTCAGAAATGCACACAAACTCCTGGAGCCCTGGGTTCAGTCACCAGCATCACTACCCCTCACCAATCTGCTGGAGTTCTCAGTGCACTTCTAAGTCTAGATGCAGAAACACTAGATACAACGCGGTACATCTGTGGTTATTGCCGTCTTGTTGCCACAAATACTTTCATAATAAAAGTTCTGTTCTAGGCTGGGAAGATGGCTGAGTGGGTAAATGCACTTGCTTTTTTCTTTTCTTTTCTTTTCTTTTTTTTTGAGACAATTTCTCTGTGTAGCCCCAGCTGTCCTGGAACTCACTCTGTAGACCAGGCTGGCCTCGAACTCAGAGATCCACCTGCCTCTGCCTCCCGAGTGTGGGATTAAAGGCGTGCGCCTGGCTAATGTACTTGCTTTGCAAGTATGGTGAACTGAGTTTGAGGCCAGCCTGGTCTAGAGAGTGAGTACTAGGATAGTCAGGGCTACACAAAGAGACCCTGTCTGAAAAACAAAACAAAACAAAACAAAACACAAGTTTGTTTGGACCTGAGGATGTAGCAGAGCGCTTGTCTAGCAGGTACAGAGACCTGGGCATCACCACAGCACTGCTATAATCAGGCATGTTGGCACACACCTGTAATCCAAGCATCCAGGAGGTGGAGACAGAAGGATGGTAAGTGTAACACCATACTTACCTACACAGCAAGTTTAAGGCCAGCCTGGGCTACATGAGCCCATGCCTCACAAAGGAAGGAAGAAAAAGTTCTTTCAAAGTCCTAACTATATATATTGAAATCCACTGTTTCTTCTGGGAGCTTCTCAGAGTCAACGTTTTTTGGTAAACGAATCCCAGTTTCAGAACATTCCTGAATTCAAGATTTGGCCCATGTTTCTTCAAAATTCCAAAGATACAGAAGAAACTTAGAAGCCTAGATCAGGCAATTATAAACACAGCAAGGAAAGGCTTGAAGGGCAGTTCAGTTCCCTTTAAGCCGTCTGAAGCACAGGAGGATGAGGAAGGTGTACCTGAGGTAGGTCGGGGGCTCTGTGCTGATGGACACTGCCTTGTACTTCTCATCATTGCCATCCAGAATCTCCTCCACCTCTGAGGCTTTCAGTAGCGTCACGCTGGTGGCAAGGGTGGTGTATCCATGATCTGTAAGCAGAGAGACCCCACTGTGGTCAACCTGCAGCAGTGTGAACAAGCTGCCAAACCACTGATACAGCTGATACATGAGGTCCTCACATGCAGGAGGCGGGGAAAGCAAGGTGTCAAACTCACTACTGTGAGTGCTAGCCTCTTCCAAAAGGGCAAATGGGCTGAGGCTCTGCCTAGACATTTCAGTGGAGAAAGCCTCCTGTGGGATGGAGTTGAAGGAATTCACCTCCTAAGAGCATTAGCTCAGAGGCAGAGATATTTGGGGTAGCTGCAGCTTAGGGGCTGCCAGGAAGGCTTCCGAATCACACCCCAGTGGGAAGAGGTCTGACACTACCACAATCTAAAACACAAAGCAAAGATGAGACAGGATGAAAGATGACTACTTTTCTTTTAAAACAAGAGCCCAGAGAGTTGGAAAGAAGTGTTTCACTCAAGTAGAAGTTACCATCCCCGAGCCAGTCCAGATGTGCTGTCTGGAAAATGCCCCAGACTTCACACGGCGTGAGCCCCGGCTCCTCTAGAGCACCTTGGTCAAGAGCTGCTAGTTATCTGCAGGACCTGCTTAGTATCACGGGAGGAATCTCTCGGTTACAGGGAAGGAAGAAACACAGCAGAAAGACCAGCAGACTTCATAGGAACTCAAGGAAGGGTAGGTAGAGCTAAGCAGTCACCATGCAAGTGACTGTCCTCCGCTTGTGGCACAAGGACAAAAACAAAACCCGTCTTAGGCAACAGTGGATATGTTTTAGTAGTGAACAAAAGCAGCTCTGGCTCCTGCGTTAAAAGAACCCCCAATTTACCAAAATAGACAAAACTACACTAGCAGCTACAGACAAGACAATGACAGAGTGCTAGCGAGCACGCATGCATGCAAGCACGCACAAATGCACGCAGGCCCAGGGCAGCTCTCTACAGGGTGCCTCTGCTGAGTGCAAAGCAGTTTTGCCACCTGCCAGACAGCATGCTGCACCGATACCCAAATCCATACGCTGGAGGCACCAAACGTATGAGGAGCATCATCACACTGCACAGAGCTGCCACAGCCCAGAGCACACACAAGTGTCACTAGCATCAGACAGTTCACCTGGCAAGCCTCAGGCACAGGGCAGGCCACACGGAATAGGTACATGCATGTGAGCTTAGCACGGTGGTTGTCGAGATGAAGTATTATGGGACGAATGTGCTGAGGGAGGGAAGCGGGGAAAGGCCCAGAGCAAAGAGAGGGCTGGGGCCACCATCTACAGCTGCATGGATGACTACAGCAACACACTCACAGCAAATGGAAGCAAATCTCAGCATTCCTAAAACGTTTTGAGACCAACATGTCTTCACAGCACCTGCTCCTGCCCTGGCCTCAGCCCCTCACGCACCCACTGGCCCAGCCAGGAACATATACCAGTGAAGTAGGGAAGACTATCCCTGAGCCACTCTCACCTGAGGCGTGTGTGCACTGGCAGGGTGGCCCGCCCCGGGGGTGCTCCCTACCGAACTAAGGTTAGGCTGCAATGAAGACACTGGAGTGAAAACGTTTTCTCTTCATGACATAAGCGAGTGGTTTTGAAACAGGTTTACAAACCCTCGTGAAGACGCACCCTTAGTGTTAGGTTTTGTTTTTTTACCATGTGACGATGCCACTATTTTCTTCCTTTCTTCCACAGTGGCTAGTCGCCGCCAGAGTGAGGGGTATCTCTTGTACAGAGAACCTCGGAACATACGCAGGTAGTTTCCCACCTATGGGTAAAGCAAGAAGGCTCATTATGAGGGTCGGGCTACCTACCACCATGCCGAGACAATGCCTCCAGACGCCAGGCTTTCCGCCGTCAGCAAACACATTCTGCTGACATCAAGGGTTCAACAGCAGTGCACATCTGGCTGGCATCTGTGTCTCCTGACTTCAGAACCAAGGGAGGATCTCAGGGCTTAGTAAGAAGCTTGTGATTCTGACCTGACTAGAGAGGTTGGCACTTTTCTGAAATCTAAGCCTCCTGTGACCTTCTTTCATCTTAAGCAGCAGACTTTGATATTTTTACAAGGCAATAAACACCAAAAAGTCTTTAATTTTAGACAGATGCCAGATAATCTGTCCCATTGCCTATGTTGCTTTGTTTAGTAATAAAACTCAAACCAGAGATGCCAAAGAATTTTCTAGAGTCTAAAAAAAGCACTGTATTAGTAATCCCTAGCCTATCCTATAAATCACAACTTCCTCTAAGCAATATTCAGTGCTGTAAGTGCGGCCTTCATAAGAAGCTAGGCCTATGGGTTTTTGTTTTTGTTTTTTTTAAAGATGTTCTGTTCTCACTGACTTTTCAGAAATGCTATCTTCAAAGTCACACTGTGGGGACAACCAACAGATGGGTGCAAGGTGCTTGCTCTGGCAGTGACTCTAGGCCTCTTTACTCACGTCAAGTGCTTAACTGTCCTGACTTTATTTTTTTTCCTAAGACAGATTCGCACTATGTAGCCCTGGCTGGCCTGGAACTCACAGGGAAGGGCCTGCCTCTGCCCACTGAGTACTGGGATTAAAGGCGTGCATGGTCATTCCAGGCCCTCAAGCCCAAATTCTGCTTTAGAAAGGATCACTTCTATTATTCTTTTAATCTTATCTATCTAGCACATCATACATTTATTAAGTGAAAGTCATTTCTGCACTTTTCTTCCGGAAGAGATTTCTGTGACCAACAGCCAGAGCTGCCAAGCTCAAGAGCCAAAGATTCTACACACAGAATAGCAAAGACCCCTTGTGGCTGTTTGGTTTGTGGGTCATTATCACCCAAAGGCAAAAATGGATGATGGGTTCCATCCACTTTCAGAAAAAAGGTAGCAATATTGTCAACTTTTTTTTTTTTTCTCTAAAGATAGATTCTCACTATATAGCCCTGGTTGACCTGGAACTCACTATGCAGACCAGGCTGTCCTTGAACTCACAGAGATGGGCCTGCCTCTGCCTGTTGGGTGGTGGGATTAAAGGCGAGTACTACAAAGTAGTCCCCCAGGCTACGGACAGGGTCCTGTACCACAAACCCTAGAACACTAGGTTAGATCACCTGGCTTTTCCTAAACCAGTCTTTGCCCTCTCTGGAATACAAAATAAAGATTCCAGACTTGGGCATTCATTTCTTCAAAGTTCTGTGACTTCTGGGCAAATGACAGGATGACCGGGAGACAGTCACACCCACTGCAGACATCCTCCCAAAGCAGCTCCATAGACAGCAGAGACACTGCTAGTGTTGCTGTGTCTGGCCCATCTGTCTGAATACTGAATTCATTTTCTAAGCTGAAGGGACCAAGGGCCACCATCTATACAATATTGCCATAGGAACTGCAGACAGAAAGCACTATATGACCCTACACTCTTCCCAAAATCAAAGCCAGACTCCAAAGAGTGAGAAAACTGTCCATTTTGATTTCCTAACTATTCTCATTCAACTGGGAAGGCCAAGAGTAAAGAGGTCAAAAGAAGGCTGTGGTCAGCTTTCCACAACCTAAAACAGTCCATGAGGATGACCTCAAAAAGCACGTATTTCCAGTGTAAGCATCTGAGATGCATGAGAAAAATAAAACCAGCCAAGAGTAGTGAGCGCTCAGTGCAAGAGCACGTGCTTAGCATGCACAGGGCTCTAGGTTCCTCGGTATGAGAAATGAGAGTTGAGGAAGACAGAGAGAGGAGGAGGAAACGGTCAGGAGGCAGAGCAAGCCGTCACTAAACCTCCGGAGGTTCTTCCCACCTGACCAGGAGCTAGCTTGCTTGTTTGCTTATTTATTTATTTATTTATTTATTTACTTACTTACTTTATTTATTTATTTACTTACTTACTTACTTATTTGGTTTTTCCAGACAGGGTTTCTCTGTATATAGTCCTGGCTGTCCTGGAACTCACTCTGTAGACCAGGCTGGCCTCGAACTCAGAAATCCACCTGCCTCTGCCTCCAGAGTGGTGGGATTAAAAGAGTGTGCCACCACTGCCCCGCCAAGGAGCTGTCTTTCAATTGCTCCACCACATGAGAGTTGTTTTTTTGTTTTTTGTTTTTTGTTTTTTTTAAAAAAAACCTCTTAGAGCTGAGGCCAGATTTATTCTTTCACTGGTCAGTCCAGGTAAACATCTTTCAACAAGTCCTTCTGCACAGACAGTTTAAAGTCCTTAACTGCCTTATGTACCTTGCATTTGAGCAAATGCCTACTGGCCAACAAGGACCCTTTCGAGCTATGGGAGACAGACGGGCCCTGAGCACACGTCCCCAGCACAGCCACCGTGGAACAGCTGCACAGAGGTGACGCTGGGAATAGTCAAGGCTGCTGGCACTTCTTGTTTAATGGAAGATGGTAAAAACAGAAACTCTAAGTCTGGATGTTTCTGCCATTGGTCCCACGACCTGATTCAACCAACACACTAATGAAAAGGAGTGTATGTCACTGAACAGCTGCAGGGAGGTAACTGCTGGCAGTCTGAAATGGCATTAGCTCTCCAGGGTGGGCACTTACCTCTTCACACATGTTACAGGTCTACTGGATGACATGCACATCTGAATTTTATCTTTTTTTTTTTTCCTTCTGAGACAAGATCTCACTACATAGGCAAAGCTAGACTCAAATTCACCTTCAACTTCTACCTCCCGAGTGTTCAGATTAAAGGTGCAGCCCAGTGCCTGGCCACCCACACCTTAAAATACAAAAACAAACAAGCCAAAAAAGAATAACAAGAAAAACAAACAAACAAACAAACCAGGTGTGGTGGCACCAGTGCTTTCATCCCAGCACTTGAGAGGTGGGGACAGATGGATTTTTGTGAGTTCAAGGTCAGCCAGGTCTACAAAGTGGAGTTACATGCCAGCCAGAGTTACATGATGAGATCTTGTCTCAAAAAGAAGGGGGGAGACATAATCTGGTTGGTGGTTGCCCTTTGACAGAAGGAAGCTAGTCTGAGACAATCTTTAAAAAAAAAATAAAAAAAAAGAAACAAGAAACTTCATACATTTGGCTGGTCTGAAGGGCTATCTAAGGCAGTGGTTATCACCCTTCCTAATGCTGTGACCCTTTAATACAGTTTTTCATGTTGTGATGACTTCCGACCATAACATTTTTTCTTTTCTATTTCATAATTTTGCTACAGTTACAAATCATAAAGTAAATATCTGATACGCAGGATATTTGATATGCGACCCCGGTGAAAGGGTGACGACGCACAGGCGAGAGCCTAAGGAACCATGTCCACCTAACTAAACAGAAGCTGTTTCTTCTAGTTGTGGGTTAGCGATCCTTCAGATTTATCCCCTATAAAAATTCACAATCAGTTCACAGACCTCCAAATGTTAGTGCTTCTGGCCTCGGGGCCTCATCCACTCAAAAGCAAAGATCCTTCTCCAATCACTTTCTACAGATCATAAAACTTAGAATGCTTCTGCAGTCCATCTCAGAAGCAAGAACACAAACGGGAGGAGGCTTTCCTAAGACTCAGGCTTACAACTAGAGATTTCAAGACCAGTGGCAGTACGGTGCACGAGAGCTGCCAAGGGGTTCAAAGGCGGTAAAGCACCTCCACGCGCCCAGGGGCTTCCCGAACATCCTTTCCCCATCTGCCTAGCGTGTATCGGCTCGATGCTCTCAGCTAGGTCAGATGCTTAGGGTCTGAACAACATTTAGTGGGTAAGTAAACCCAGAGGGTCCAGGCGGGTGAGGGCCCGGCCACGCCCACCAAGCCACGCCCCAGCTGCGAGCACGCGCCCGCCTCCGCGATGAATGGAGGCGCGCACTCCGGGAGCACTGGCCCTCCCGGGTACTCGAGCCGGCCAGCGGCTGCCCGGGAAGCCGAGAACGCGCCGCGGGCTACCTCGGAGCCGATCATGTAGAACTCCCCGTCGTCCTCCAGCTGAAACTTGACGGGCTTCTGCCCGAAGGTCTTGCTCAACGCCATCATCATCATGGCGGCGGGAGAAACCGGCAGCCGGGGTCGATCTGGAAAGAATCTGGTGGGCTGGGGCGGGGCCGAGGCACGTCGATCCGAAAGGAACGGAGGCCGGGAGGTGAAGGACGAGCAGGGCGAGCGGGGCGAACCGGGTAGGCGCTCGCGTCACTACTAGGTTCTTTAGTCCTCTCTGCACCGAGCAGGCCGCCCTCAGTGCGCATGCGCGGGGTGGGCTGACGCTAACGTGCGCGCCGCCGCCAGCGCGACACAAGGCCGAGCGCGTCCCCGCAGGCCCTTAAAGGGACCCGAGCTCTTTTTGCCTCGTGGGCTGCCTCCGGGGTCGGATACGGTAGAAAACTTCTTAACGACAGAAATAGTCATTGAGGCTCTTTCTAGTCGCACAGCCAGAGCTGGCACTCCGCCCTGAGATGAAGGGAAGAAATGAGATGTTAAGCGGGGGAGAAGGACCGCTCCATCTGGAAGCCCGAGGGAGGCTGGGTGGGCATGGCGACCCCTGCCAGGCATCTCATGTTCTCCATCCGAAAGTGCGCTAGGAACAGCTATCTCTGCTGCAGGCCCACAGCAGTTCCCGAGGTAGTAGGGATGGGAAGAATGACAATACTGGATAGAGGTTGGGTCTATTCAAAGCTCCAGGTGATATGCCAGGTGAACGGGAAGAGGCACAAGCTTCCTCACCTCTGCAAGTTTGGTGCCCCACTAGCCCAGCCCTGTTCTGTGCCTCTCTGCCCACCTTGGGACATAACAGCCCCGAGGGAAGACAGTGCTTCTGGAAAGTGTCCAAGCATTCCACCCCCTGTTGAACAGAGCCGTGACTCCAAAATGTTTAAGTAATGTTTATTGTAGCATCATTACAAGAGCTTAAGTTATAGCCCAGCCTAGGTAGCTATTCAACAGTAGAGGAATGGATGAAGAAAATGTAATCTGTGCTGGGTGTGTTGACGCAGCCCTTTAGCTCCAGCTCTTGGGAGGCAGAGACAGGAGGATTTCTGTGAGTTATTGGCAAGCCTGGTCTACATAGTGAGTTCCAGGACAGCCAGGGCTGTGTTAGAGAAACTCTGTCTCAGAAATAATAATAATAATAATAATAATAATAATAATAATAATAATAATAATAAAAAAAGTATGAAATGTGTGTACACTGTGGATTTTTTTTTTTTCAACCACAAAAGCCGGGCAGTGGTGGCGCACGCCTTTAATCCCAGCTCTCGGGAGGCAGAGGCAGGCCAGCCTGGTCTACAGAGTGAGTTCCAGGACAGCCAGGGCTACACAGAGAAACCCTGTCTCGAAAAACCAAAAAAAAGAAAAAAAAAAATGTTTTCAGGAAAATGTATGCAACTGGAGATAATTGTATTAAACAAATCAAGCCAGTCTCAGAAAGACAAATATGGTTTCTCTCATTTGTGCTTTCTAGATTTCACATAGATAAATATGTAGTACACAGAACATGAAAGTAAAAGGTGACATTGTGTCTGGGAGCAAAGGGACTAACATGAGGGGAAGGAGAGATGGAGGTGGGGGCAAGAGGGGGATATGCAAAATATATACTTCTGAGAGCGGAAAAACAAACAGTGGCCCGTTTCATAAGGGTCAGTCTAGTGAGGCTGCAGCTGTGACCGGGGTCATTATGAAGGAGATGTTAAAGAACTAGGAAGGGCTGTGGTAACCAGGAGTTACCCACAGATCTCACAGCCACGGGAACCAGAGGGTTAAGGGCCAGGCATGGCTGTTCACACTTTTAATCCCAGCACTCCTGAGTCATAGGCAGGCAGACCTCTGTGAGTTCTAGGACAGTCAGGGATGTATAATGAGACCATGCCCCTCCCCGCCGTAGTTAGGCACCATCGGATATGATTACTGCTTTGGAGGATGATTTAAAGGGACAAATGACGAGACAGGCAGCCAGGTAAAAAGCCATTGTGGGTGTACCTCTTATTTGTTCAGGAATGGAATTGGAGAAACTAAACATTGGCTCTACCCCTAGGGAAATAGTCTTGGGGAACGAAGACTTTAACCCTGACCCCCAAATCTTTTTTGGTTTTGGTTTTTCGACACAAGGTTTCTCTGTGTAGCCCTGGCTGTCCTAGAACTCACTCTGTAGACCAGGCTGGCCTCGAACTCAGAAATCCGCCTGCCTCTGCCTCCCGACTGCTGGGGATTAAAGGCGTGCGCCACCACAGCCCGGCATGACTCCCAAATCTTGACTGCAAATTTCAAAGAGAAACCAGACAGACACTTAGAAAACACTCATGTTTAATGACAGTTTTGGCTTTAAAAAAAGAAAAAAAGGTTCTATACACTGTGTACACATTTACATGGCTTTGGAGGACACCTGTGCTAAGAAGAGGGTCCCCAGGAAGACACGGCCTGGGGCAAGGCTGTGAGGTATGTGAGGCCTCTGAGGCTCAGTGTCTCTGGGAGGAAGCAGCTGCCTCCCTGGCTGGCTGTGTACCTTTTGGCCTGGGTTCCAGGAAACACTCGTCTGAATCACCTGCCAGAATATATAATCAGTCCAATATCTCTCCAGAACTGACTTACCAGGAAAGATACTGGCCCAGTTGCTTCGCAGTGGCAGCATGGTACCCTGGACATCTCACTGCCAACACCACTGCCAACAGGAATCTCATTATAGGGACAGAATGAAGACACCATGGTTCCTGAATTCCTGTGGGGGTTCTACTCGGGGGGACAGAGAGGGAGGCCTTGGGCAGCCAGGTTGACCATGGATCATTGGTAGTTGGAATATTGTCAGCCCAAGACCTCTCTTAAATTTAAGAAAAGCCAAAGCCTTTGCTCAGTCTGAGACAGTTGTTGGCAGGTGACCATGGCCAGCATGGTCCTCCCTGCAAATAGTGGCTGCACCCCAACCCACTCCCCTGAGGAGACATAGGCCCTGTCTGTCCTATGCCTGAAGCCCAGAGCCACAAATATGGCTGTGGGTGTCTGTAATGATGTAAGTGCCCTGGCAGGGGTGAGTACCCCTGAATGCATCCAAGTGTTGTCAGCGGAAAGTATTGGCAGGCTCTGCACAGTCAAAGAAGTCAGGACCTATAGGACGAGGAAAGCCTTCCAGGACCTTCACCTTCACAGGGTCAAACTTCCAGTAGAGATGGCCACGGAGGAAGTAGGCATAGCCTGAAGAGAGAAGGAAGTCAGTCAGTGGGTATTAACCTCTGCACAAGCCTGTCAGGCTGGGCGGAGGGACAGACACCATGCAAGCGTTGGTCACGAGTGAATTCTTTGGAATCTGCCAAGCTAGACATGGTAGCTTCATGTCTGTACTCTCTGCACTCAGGAGGGAGAGGCAGAGGATAAGGAGTTCGAGGGCATCCTTGGCTACATACTAAGTTTGAGCTAGCCTGGGCTACAAGAGACCCCGCCTTTAAAATAAGTAAATAAATAAATAAATTACAGACTCCAGAGTTAGCTTTACTACTATCTCTTTTCCCTCCAGGGAACCTTTCTGGTTGTCCCCAGGGTCTGGGTTAGTACTGGGAACCTCAGCTCACTTCCTACCTTTCAGGAAAGCAAATACTGCTCCTGTTACCAAGCTCCCCCTTACTTCTACACCACAGAAGGCGATACCAGAGATACAGAGCTTGAGGCTACTCTAAGTGCTCCCAGTGAGTCTCAGGTCTGGGAGCACAGAAGCAGAGGAGAGTAGCAAGCAAGAGAGTTCTCTGCACTTAGGACTAACCCTAGTGGTTCATTGGTTAAGAGCGGGGACTCATAGGAACAATGCCACTGTTCACCTGGTATGTTTAGTGACCTTCTTGCCCCTCTGATACTATGCTAGTAAGAGCTGTTATGGTCAGCCATGGTGGTGCACGCCTTCGATCCCAGGCAGATTTCTTTTTTTCTTTTTTCTTTTTTGGTTTTTCGAGACAGGGTTTCTCTGTGTAGCCCTGGCTGTCCTGAAACTCACTCTGTAGACCAGGCTGGCCTCAAACTCAAAAATCCACCTGCCTCTGCCTCCCAAATGCTGGGATGAAAGGCGTGCGCCACCACTGCCCGGCCCCAGGCAGATTTCTATAAATTCAAGCCCAGCTTGGTCTACAAGGCAAGTATCAGGTGAGTGTGGGATACTAGGAAGACCATGCCTCAAACAGAGAGCGGTTGTGATGGCCGAAAGCTATTCCGAGACTTACTTGAGACATGTAAGGAGTGTGGTGCCCTGCCTGAAGCATTGTCTACCCTTGGTAAGCACTGGCTGTGGCCAAGGGACCTGGGCAAGTCTTTGCACCTCTCTGGCCTCCTATTTCGTTTTTAACATGGGGTATAACACTGATTGGCCACCTAGAAGGGAGATAGCAGCTCTAGACAAAGGATCTGTGATGATAAGCCTGGCCTTATGAAAAGATCTGAGCTGGGCCTTATGAAGTCTGGGGGGGGGGGGGCAGTGTTGCAGGATGACAGCCACTCACTTCTCCCCAGATACCGTACCCCTGACTCACCTTCAGCATCCTGGAAGGCAGCGTCGATCTCAGAAGGTACCCCTCGCCAGTCAGTGGCACGCCGGGGCACGGGATTGTCCACTCGTTGGGTTCTGGGGTGGAAACGCCAATAGTCTCCGCCACGGAAAAAGTAGATCTTGTTCTTCTCAGGACCCCAGACCAAGGCAGCATGGACTAGGGACCCCTGCAGGCCCAGCTTGGAGAGTGGTGCAGGGCCTAGGACTGGCTTCTCACCGTCATATACCCAGTACTGAGCACCTGCCAGAGAGGGGATCCTGCCAGGAGCTGCCAAATCACCACTGCCATACCCAGTCACTGTAGATCTGCTTGGCCACCATCAGGGACTCTCCCTGCCTGTTTCTTTTGTCTGCAGAACATTGCAGGCCAATAGTGCTTTTACAGCAACCCTAGCCCAGAGGGATGTTAGAACTATCTGGGATGAGCTGGGTGAAGAGAAAGATAATCTTCTCTCTCAATAAACTCAAATTAAGGTTATTCTGGTCGACAGAGAGATGCCCCTTTGCAGATGTTTGCTGACCACCCCGGAGTCCTGGCCCCTGTAACCCAGGTCCCTTGGCTGCCTTGGAATGCATACATGCCTCACCTGAGTTTATGAAGTCCTGCCACCTGGAACGTTCTAGGTTGTCACCTCTGCCAGATGAGAGTTGAAATCACAGGCTCCGGGGTCACTATGCCTAGCTCAGTTTCCTGTTCTGCTCTTTCCAAGCTTCACTCCGTGTGAGTCATTCTGCCTCTGAGCCTAAGTCCTCATCTCTAAGCCCCACCCGGCACAGTAGCACGCAGCCGCAGTGTGCAAGACCTTCAGCGCTACTCTGATCCCAAGAGCCGCTGTCTCTGAGACTCTCAGCTGTGCCCAAGGAGTGAGCCCCACTCTCTCTTGGCTCTAAATCCTCAAAGGACCATCTCCCTATCCACCATGTCCCTGAGTCCTCCACTATTCCTGGTTGACTTCCAATCCCCACTCACCTTGGAAGAACCAAATTTGGCCCTGGGCATCCTCAAAAGCTGCATCCACAGGGCTGGGCAGTCCTTGCCAGTGCAGAGAGGCCAGAGCAGGGTACCCGGGCTGCAGTCGCCCACTGCGCAGCCTCCACACAAAGCCTGCCTTGAAGAAGAAGAGCTCGCCTCGGATGGTGGAAACCGCATCGAAGGAAGTCTCACAGACATCTGGCGGGGTTTCCGGCTGTGGTGAGTGAGATAGAAGAGCCAGAATAAGACCCGCAGGCTGCAGAGGGCACAAGGGTGGGGTATCACCTCTCTGTCTTCCTACCCACCTCCTCCTTACCTCCAGCAGTGCAATCTCATTGGTATCTGTCCCAGCCTGGGAACTAAAGGTTGGGGTGGGGGAAGTGGGGGTCAGCTGGGGCCGGCCATAGAGGTGCTGGATACCCCTTCGGTCATCTGGGCTAAGGCTCAGTGGGTAGCGGAAGGTGTAGAAAGGAGACATAAGAGCCTTAGCTGCCGTGGTGTGTTGCAGCCCCAGAACATGGCCAAATTCATGAGCTGCCACTTGCAGCAGGTCTGTGCCTGGAAAGGGAGAAGTGGTGAGTTAGCGAATTCCACCGCTTGCCACCAGTAGCCTGATTAATCTCTAGACCCCAGTTTAAGTGCTCTTTAGTTGCCTCATCTGGAAGATGGGTCTACAGCACATACCCTGGTTGTCCCCAATAGTCCAAGTTTCGTCATAGTCAAAGTGTACGTCCCCTTCTCGGTGGGTCTTAGGGAAGAAGGCATGAGCCAGGATGCCTCCAGGCCCATCAAATGGCAAGTTGTCCCCATGCCAGTACCTGAGGACAGGGGTGGGGGGGAGAACACAGTTAGAGGCTGCTGACAATAAGATGTGCTCCCAGAAAGGTCCCAGACCACGAGTTTCACCTGGCGAAGTCAATCATGATGTCAGCGCGTCCCTCGTGCACCTCGGTGAAAGTGAGTGGGGTCACCTCACTCCATACCTGGAGGGCCTCTGCCACCGTCTGCCGGACCTGCTCCCTTACAAGCTGCCATGGGAACCGGAGGATCCTGGGGGGAGGGGAAGGGGGAGGGGCCTGGGCATGGGGCAAGGCAGCCCCTGAGGACTGAGGAGTCAAGCCTCCCCTAGAGCTGAGTATGGTAACTCATGCCTTTAAAAGCGGAAGCAGGAGGATGTCTGTGAGTTTGAGGCCATCTTGGCTATTATGTGAAAGCCTGTCTCACCACCACCCCTCAAGAAAGAAGTGTGGCCTCTGGATGATCAGTGGGTGTGTCCTGGGCCTCAGGTTCAGAGAGCTGTTTCTGGATCTGTGGGTTCACCTTTGTGTGGGGTTGGGTCTGTTTAGATATATACACTGGGTGGGAAGGATACAAGACCAAGGGTCCCAATACCTGACAGCACAACTCACTGTGAGGGTCTTGTTCAAAACCTGTGCACCCCTAGCTCAGCTCCAACTCCATGTGACCCTACACCATTGTCTCTCAAGCTATGAAAGTCTCAGCTTTTTCACCACCTGCTGAGGGGCCTCCTACGTCACCAACAAGTTGTCCACCATTACTTGTGCCCACTTACAAAAGGTTCAAGTTGTTATGATGGAGTTGAGCAAACTACCAGGGCTGTGGCTTTGTCCTAGTCACTACGGGGCCCAGGCCTGGGCCTTATAGGTCTCTATTAAAGCCTGTGTGAAATCTTCCCCCAGGCATGAACTGAGGCTCTTTTGGCTACAAGAGAACATAATCTCTGTGTGTGTCTAGACCCAGGCTCTTTTGGCTACTAGAGAACATAATCGCGTTTGTATGTCTAGACCAAGGTTCCAGGTTCATGGATGGTAAGGGGGAGGAGGGTCAGTGGGCATGCAGGTCTGTGTGTGGTGTGAATGGGATCTTAGGCATCTCAGGATGAAGTTGTAAGAATAACATACAGTCCTGCTCCCCTGCCTTTTGGTCCCTACCTATAAGTGAGGTCTGTTTTCTCCCAGCGCCCTCCTGACAGGACGAAGCGCTTCTGTCGGTTTCGGGCATTCAGTACATCAGACGGGTCAGGCACACCACATCTTAGAGGTCTGGAGCTACTAGCAGGACTAGGGACCCAACGGGAGCTGGGGACAGATGTCAAGCTATTAGGCAGAGCTGCATGCAGGAGCTGAGGCCCTCTTTTCACAGGATGGTGACGGTCACTCTCCTGGGCAAGAAAAACAAAACAAACAAACAAAAACAGGAGTCAAGTCAGACTTCAGATCTCCGGGGCCTTATGAAGCCCGAACTGCATTCTCCACAGATACCCAGGAAGCTTCTGAGCATGCTCCCCCAGCATGGAGGGGCTGCATGCAGCTTGCAGTAAGGCCCCTTGGCTTCCTTACCAAACAAATGGGAATGAGACTCCCAGTAAGTGTTGCTATGAGAACCCAAGGTGATACATGTTCAAGGTGATAGGTGTTGAGCATTTAGCATGGGCCTCGGACACTAAGTAACTAAGGTTTCTTTTATGGTGTTCCTGGAGGTGCTGGTAATTGAATCCATGGCACACTACACGTGTGCCCTACCACTGACAGGCACACCACTCATCTGAGGCCCCAGTTGTAATAGAGACATCCTGTCTGATCTGTGACCGCCTGCCTCTTTAATGAAGGGAGGGTAGAGACAACCAGTTCCCACCCTGTCAATATCTCAAGACCACAGATGGCACCTTCTTCCCCTACTCTCCCTCTGGGGAAGTGATTCCAAGTCTCCCTTTTGTTGGGAAAGTTACAAAGCTCTGGTTGCCTCCCAGGTAATTTGCACAGGTAATCACTGAAACTGTCCCTGGGGACTCCCGAAGTGTCACAGTGAAGATGTGGACAAGGTTCTATATGACCAGCCAGAGGGCCTGTCTAACCTGGCCAGCAAGAGAGACAGATTCCTCTTCCCAACTCTCTCGGGGTGAATCAGTGACCCTCTAAAGAACAGCAGGGTGCTGTCATCCCTCAAAGTCCCAAAGTCCAGCCCATCAGCTTGGCCCCTCTTCTCTGCCACCCAGTGAAGCTGGTACAGCAGCCATGAAACGGGGAAAGGTAATGGACATGAACAACCCTTCCCATCTCCACCATGGTCCCTTCAACATCCCTCCCCACCCCATGGGGCATCCAGGTCATGGGCAGTAGCTCTGAGCTTCTGAAAGCTGAATTCTACTCAGTGGTGACTCAGACGACAATTCACTGTCTTCTCTGGGCTTCAGCTTCTCCATCTGTCAGATGTCAATAGTAGGAGAAGAAGGAGCTGAGAGGCCCCCTGTAAACCTTGCAGCAGCTCGGACCCAGAGCTGCTCCTTCCCAGACTCTACCTGCTTAAGCCCTGCACTCCCTCCCACACTTGGGAACCTCCTCTTCCCAAGTTCCCAGTCCTCTTAGGACTAGGGTTTAACGAGCGAGGCTGGTGGCTCAGAGAACCCCTGGTCTCATCGATAGACGGTGAGAGTTTGGGGAACAGTTATTATTCTAAGTTTATCCTAAATCCCCAACACTCCAGAGCATGAGTCAGAGTCCAGAGAGGTTAAAGACTTCCCCCGGGATCACACAGCAAACCGGACAAGAGACGTGCTCAGCTCTGGGGCTTACTGCCTCTCCTCCGAACTTACCAGATCTCCACCAGCTTGGCTCATCTCCAAGCCGCACATTCCTAAGCAGCATTTACTTACGTTTCTAGTGCATTCTCTTTTTCTCAGCTAGCAGCCTTCCTCTGGCCTGTCCCTATGGAGGGACCCGACTCACTCTGCCCCACCCTCTGGCCTGGCAGCTGCCAATCCGCAGCCTCAGACACACTCAAGGGACTCTTGGCTGACCCAGTCTGCTGGCATACTTCAGAGCCTCAAGGTCAGTCTTAGAAGTAACTCTGAATGCAGACTGTGGGAGGAACCTAGTGGAAGGTAGTTAAGAAAGGGGCCCAGACTAGGAAACCACTGAGGAAAACTAGGCTGCTGATGTCCCTTCCTGAACCAATTTGCTTTTGGTCTAATGGGGATGCAACTTGTCAGTGATAGGTAACCATGAGAGGGAGTCTCTCAGCTAGGCTGTGATAAGGAATTGGAGCAGCAGAGAAGTCAAGGAAACAGCCCAAACATACACTCAACTGATACACAGATGATCCTTGTGCTTCTGCCTAACCCCTTCCCACCCATCCCAGTTGGCTCCAGAAGGGAAGGCAGCTTCCTTGGCTGCTAGGTGGTGGAGCATTCACAAACTGGGGGATGGAATGAATAAATATTTACCGAGCTCTTTTGGTCCCACTGATGGCAGTCTAGGGATAAAAGTGTTAGAGGTGACCTACTCTCTCTGCCCATCTTTAGTATGACAGATCTTCAGCTCAGATCCCACCCCAGGCTTGCTCCCAAGCCCAGTACAAGCAAGCATCAGAGTGGCTTGCCTCCTTTTATCCTAGATGCCCGACAGGAGGTACCGATGCTCCTTCCTGCTTTGTCCCCTTATTAAGAAGTCAGGGGACTTGCAATTCCCGAATGCAGAATGCATGAGTTCAGTCGATGGCTTAGGCGGTGGTGGTGGGAGGGGAGGGGATTAACAACTGTGCTCAGATGGTTCTAGGGCAGGGAACTCCATATTTTGCTTGAGGAGGTCCTGATCCATGATACCCACTCCCCTTCTCAAACCCTTTTACTTCCAGTGATCAGCAAAACTGGCCGATGGACCAGTATGGCTGGACTGAGGGACCAGTCCTGGGACACCTGCCTATCACATCTTCCTCCTATCAGTCCTTGAGCTGGCCACTGAGGGCAGGGTACCCAGTGGGCATTGTAGATCTGTAGTGGTCTCTGGTCCAGCCCCAGCCCAGCTCAGTCACTACTCTGACAGGTGCCTCAGAGACCAGACTGGAAGAAGGATGCAGCCATTGGGATACACGGGCTGGGAGCCCCTCAATCCCTCTTCCTCCCTTTGCCTCTTTGCACCCCCTTTCCTTTCTCTCCCTCTTTGTGCCTTTGTTCCCCGAAAGTCTCCAGCATGCAGTTTCAGTGCCCCCCCCCTTTTTTTGTTTTTTTGAGACAGGGTTTCTTTGTGGAGCCCTGGCTATGCTGGAACTCACTCTGTAGACCAGGCTGGCCTCGAACTCAGAAATCCGCCTGCCTCTGCCTCCCAAGTGCTGGGATTAAAGGCAGGTGCCACCACTGCCCGGCGTCAGTGCCCCCGTTTTATTCTGACTGCCACCTGATGCTCACACACAGAGTCCCTCTCAGGAGCATTTTCTGTCGGCTCCCAAGTCTCCCAAACTTGCCTCCTTCAGGCTGAGGCACCTCTCTCAACTTGGGCCCTATTTTCTCCTTCCTAGCTCTTCCTTTCTCCTCCATCCACCGAACACACCTTGCAGGGGTGCTCACTGGAACCACGCACCCGGAGGCTGCCCCTTTTAGCCCTCCCTCCCCCAGACTTGCTTTGCTTCATTTCTGCGATGAATAAGGGGCCCTGGCATCCACTCCCTCTTCTACCTTTATCAACACACACTCCAGCATCCCTAGCTGGGGCTGGAGAAGCCGGTCCCCAGACTGAGTCCAGCGCAGAGTCGCGCCTCACCAGTCGCAGACACGCTCCACTTGCACACTGCCAGCGCCGGGAAGCTCATTAGCACGCTCAGAGAGACACAGAGGCATTTTGGGGACCCACTGCACTAGGGTAGCCAGGGCGCTCGATGGGTCAAGCTCAGCCAGTGGGCCCAGCCCGCGTGCCCAGCTCTCCCTCGGGGAGGAGTGGCGGGCACTCACCGGTGGCCTGGCCCGGGCCATCAGCGGCGGCGGCAGGAGCAGCAGCAACAGGAGCAGCAGAGGCAGCGGGAGCAGGAGAGCGCGCGAGATCGCGCGGAGGAGACAGGCGGCCCGTGCCATCCGCCCCGGGGCTGCTGGGCCTGCTGGGCCAGGCCGGGCCACCGCCCCTTATAGCATTCGCCCCGCCCCCGCCCCCGCCAGCGCCGGGACCGCACCCCCCACCGCCCCGCCTTCCCCTGCCTTTTGTTCTAAACTCAACCGGCCTGCAGCAGCGGTCTGGGTTAGGGAGGAGTGCCCGGAGGGGCTGGATCCCTTAGAACTAATGAGAGCCGGGGACAGCTCAATTCTGCTCTCCAGCCCCACTTCAGAAGTCTCATCCTCCTCCAGATCTCCATAGTGGCTTGACTTCTGTTAGCCGGTGGCAGGTGGTCAAATCCCCAATTCAAACAGCCCTAGCTAACAGGAAGGTGGTACAATAGCTCCTGCAAGGAGCCAGTTATTGAAATGTGACTTCAGGGAAAACTGAGGCATATGGCCGGAGTTGGCCAGTCCCACACCTTAAAACAAAATAGAGATGGGTCTGAAAAGATGGATCAGTGATCAGGAACACTTGTTGCTCTTGTAGAGAAACTTTGCTCCCGTTCCTAGCACCCACATGGTGGCTATCCTAGGATCTGATGCCTTTTTCCGACCTCCACTGACACTTGGCACACTCTGATGCACATACATACACGCAACATCAGACCAGAGACAGTCAGCGAGAATCTTGGAGGGAGGGACCAGACTTTTCTGTACTAGCAGACAAGTGGGTCAGATGGCTGGGAGAAGAGCGGCAGGGATGTTTGAGTTGGACACTGGAATCTCAGGTTGTTCCCTGGCCGGGGGGCACACTAGCCAACAGGCTTTTCCTGACCAGTCAGGCTCAGCCATCTGAGACACAGACAGAATCAGAGCTGAGAGGGAGGCTCACGTGCTGAAAATGGTCCAACTACTCTAATCTCTGCAGGGGGTGTCCAACTGTGCAGAGCACCCTCTTGGATGACAGTATCTCTACAAGTCACTGCAGGCCCCTTCCACCAGGCCTTTGGCTCTCTTCTGAAATCTGGTGGGTCGGTAGGGCCCTGACCTGCTGTAAGGTTGGGGCAGAGAGCAGTGAGGTGAGATTTACTAGGCCATCTGCAATCTTTTAAAAAGCCTCAACTTTTTTTTTTTTTTTTTTTTTTTTAGTTTTTCGAGACGGGATTTCTCTGTGTAGCCCTGGTTGTCCCGGAACTCACTCTGTAGACCAGGCTGGCCTTGAACTCAGAAATCTGCCTGCCTCTGCCTCTCGAGTGCTGAGATTAAAGGCGTGCGCCCCCACTGCCCGGCCCTGAATAGTTTTGACTCCCTGTTCCTGAGGCTTTTAAATTTTTCGTGCCAGATGATCTCTGTTGTCACAGTAAACACTGTCAGAAGAGGAGAAAGAACTCAAGGCCCCACTGTGCCCTCTCTACTCTGGCCAAAGATTATTATTTGTTTTATTTTGTTTTGTTTTGTGGAAGACAGTTCTGTGTAGCCCTGAAACTCGGTCTGTAGACCAGGCTGGCCTAGAACACCCAAAGATCCACCTACATCTATGCCCCCCAAGTGCTGGGTGTGTGCTACCACCATCTGGCTCTTGCAACCTTTTTTCTTCCCAGAGGTTATGGCATGATCCCAGTCAAGGTCCCTGAGGAAAAGACTGTGAAAACGGAGTTCCAGGGGACAGGGGAAGGCCTTTGGTGATCCTAGGATGGTTATTGTCAAATTCTGTCCTGTGATGGGACTCGGAAAAACACAGCCTGGCCTGGAGTCTCCATCCCCTTCTCCCCTAGTGGTCTATATGTCTCTTTCTTCCCTCCTGGGTTCGGGCAAACCCCTGTTCCACTGCTTGGGTTCTGCGATGGTCCTAACCGGAAGACCTGCCCTTGCTGCTCCTGCTTAAGCCTTGGACTTTACAAAACTGACCAGTGCCTCCAGTACTCTCCAGTACTCTCCAGTAGCTCCGCCCTGCATTGGGATGGCTCAGGAGCCCTAAATCCAGGCAGTTACTGGAAGGGCGAGCTTTGGCACCTCCCATTTATGGGGCGTGTCCATGAGGCCCCGCCTCAGATACCGCCCATTTCACCTGACTCTCGGGAGGCTACCGCGTTAGTTTCTCCGCACTGAGCGGCTGCCACGGTCCACGCTTCTTACTCCGCTCCAGCTTGATCCCACCGCTGTCATGCCTCGGGGAAGCCGAAGTTCAGCTGCCAGGCCGGCCAGGTGTGAGGGGGACAGGGACCCGGTGGGGACGGGTGAGGGAAGCGTGGGTACTCTCCCAAGGGCGTCCTCAGAATGACCTTGGAGTCTACTGCGCCATGTTGGCTGGGGGGAGGACGGGGACGCAGAAGCACGAGTTTAAGACGAGGGTCGCCCAGGTCCCTAGAGTAGAGGGGTTTGTTCCCGGAGCATTAACCCTGTTTCTCTCCTCTTGCTTCCCACAGCCGCCCAGCCCCCCCTCCTGCGCACCCACCACCCTCAGCGGCTGCCCCCGCACCTGCCGCTTCGGGCCAGCCAGGTCTTATGGCTCAGATGGCATCCACCGCCGCAGGCGTAGCCGTGGGCTCAGCTGTAGGGCATGTCATGGGAAGCGCCCTGACCAGTGCCTTCAGTGGGGGAAGCTCCGAACCTGCCCAGCCTGCGGTCCAGCAGGTGAGCTCAAGAGAAACGGAGGGATTCGCTCATGGTTGCGTAAGGAGCTCTTAAGTATCCAGAGAGGAGTGGCCCAATATGTTCAGAGTCGCCTCAGGCCCAGGATTTTGAGGGTCCTAACCCTCATGGTCGTTAAATCTACTGTCTCTCGCTGGAAAGCTCGCCCCAGTCCTCATTTGAAGGCAAAATAGATGACTGTCAGAGACTGATACCCTCTAGATCTTTTAAGATGGAGAACATTCAAGCTCAGATGCGCACAAAGACTTGTTCAAGGACGCCTAACCCTAGTGGAGCAGGAAGAGATTCCCTCCTTCTCACCAAAGCCCAGCCTGCCTTCATGGCATCTGTTCCCTGGTGACCTATGCCCCACAAGGGCTCTGCCACTCCCTACCAGTTTTGAGCCTAATCCAAATGCTAGTTAGCCATGTGAGTCCTAGGTCAGGAGAATCAATGTGGTGAGCCAGGATGGTCCTGTAACTTGGGGGTAGGGCTTACACTCTGAACACGTGTAGTAGACAGCTTTTTCTAGAGCCTTCTCTTCCCCTTCCCCCATTTGCCAACATGTCCAGAAAGACAACCCCGTCTGTATCTGTTGAGCGGCCTTTAGAGGATTGCTGGTTCACCCTGTGCTGGAGATGCAGATGAGGTTAGACAGGGGTAGCCTAGTCATGGGTCACTCAGCCTGCCTTGAACCATCCTTGGGGTGCTAGGGCTAGGGAGTCGGTAGAGGCAGGAAGCTTTGGCACTTAATTTTGAACTGACAGTTGCCTCTTATTCTCTTTCCCAGGCCCCTGCCCGTCCTGCCTCTCACCCCCTGCAGATGGGGCCCTGCTCCTATGAGATCAAGCAGTTCCTGGACTGCTCCACCACTCAGAGTGACCTAACCCTATGTGAAGGCTTCAGCGAGGCCCTCAAACAGTGCAAATACAATCATGGTGAGCAGTTGTTCTGGTGCATGTGGGGGTGGGAGGAGTGGACCTTCGGGAACCTGCGGGCTGATCAGCCGTTTGTGCTGTGGTTCCCTCCACAGGTCTGAGCTCCCTGCCCTGAAGAGGCTGTGGGCTTGCTCATTGCCTAACCCCTCACCGACAGCTTGATGGAGAAGAGATGGTCCTTGTGACTGGGAGAAAGGAAGGACAGTTCTTACCCCACAGACTAACAGGAGACATAAATGTTCAATTAAAGAGTTTACTTAGACCACAGCCTGCTGTGTGCCCACTTACTGTCCTGTCTGCTGGGAGGCGGGATCAGAGGGAGACAAGTGAATGGCTGTCTCATTCATATGCCTCATCTTTGTGGAGGTGAGAGACTTGAGGTGTGTGTGTGGGGAATCTTGTTATGTAACCCTGGGCTGTCCTTGAACCTATGGAGTGGGAGGAACCCCGATATCTGCATCTCGGAGAACCAAGGACACTTCTAAGTAAGGAAAGAAAGGGCTGAGGCTTTTGCAAGTGGCCACCGGGACCTGAAATCTCAAGAGGAGCCTATTGTCTCTGTTCACTGGAACATCTGTGCCTTCTTAATTTGTCCTTGGATCCTTTTCTCTGCACTCAAATGGGATGAGTGGGGGAGAGGGCGGGGGGGCTCTCACATCCTGTCTGTGACCTTTCCCTTCTTGCTGATGTAACTTCTTAGTAACGCCAGATTCTGAAAGAGGAGTCCTGCTGGATTGCTGTCTGTTTGCCATTGATCATAAAGCAGAGGTCAGGGCCAGTCCCCTCGGCTCCAAGTCCAGCTTGGCTGTGGTGTGCTGGGTCATAGGACCTGCTGGAATAGAAGTAGGCCCTTCAGACCCCAGCTCACACTGCTTCATCACACGGCTGTTACGTTCGCTGGGTCCAGTCAGCAACTATGTATTGAGCACCTACTGTGTACTCTCCTGGGTGCGTATGTGTGAAAGCTGCACCTCTCAGCACAGATGTCTGTCTCTCAGTAAAAGATCTCCCGTTTGGATCTTCCTGGGTTTCCCTACCTTTTCTACCCCCAGCTCTGACTCCAGTTAGCGGTTTCTAGATGATAGGGAGGTCATCCTTCGAGACCTTGAAGGGGGACCTTTTTCCCTGTGGCCACGCCGAATGCCCGTGCGTCTTTTCTGACCGTTGCTTGTGGTTGGGTATCCGGAGAGCCGGTACAACTCTTCTGAAAGGCCCAGGAAGTCCTGTTGTTGGGAGCTGGGCCAATGTGTCCCCACCCAGACTTGATACTAACCTGCTAACTGTGGATACTGGTCATCCAGGTTGTCCAGGAGCGACTCATAGTGAGTGGGAGTCCCATCTTTCCCTTACAGAGTACAGAGAGCAAAAGACCCTAGACCGTCTGCTGGCCCTCGTAATACCCTTTATTTTGTATCTGTTCCCTGGCCCAGGCTGGGGGTTAGGACAAGCATGGGGTAGGAGCAGTTGGGGACAGGACTCCCAGCCAAAGCTGAAGCTAGACAGGATCTTTAACCCTATTGTGGCCTATTGTCCCATCCCTCCCTTATAGTGTAATAGCTGCAAAGGAGAGTCTTGGGCCCCACTTACTAATGACCTGTACCAGGACATAGGTCCCTTGTTTCTGTAGCAGAGAACAGGCCATAGAAGGGGCCTGGGTGATCTCTTCTATCTTCACCAAGTGCCCGTCCTCAGCCAGGAGGGCAATGGTTACTGGGAAGACACAGGAAGAAGCTGGACAGGCAATATCCTGGCATGGGACCCTTCCTCCCCAGACCCTCCAGGTCTTCTCACCTTCTGGGGGGACCTGAGCCTTCTGTTTCAGATATACAGTGAAGCTCACCAGGTTGCACCAGGGGTTCACCAGCTCCTGGCAACCAGCTAAGGGAGGGGCGGAGATGAACGGGTAGAAGTCACAGCCTCCTCCAACCAAGAGAACTTTTACTCCCACGCCCAGAGATGCTACTAGGATTATGGGGCTAAGACTCAGCTTCAGGCCCAGTGCCCTAGGCAAATGCTGCTCAAACTGCAGACTCTCTCGTCCGTCCATCTCCTGCTGTGGAGAGGGTTGGGGACCATAACTGAAGTCCTCCTCAGATTCTGGCCCTGCCTCTTGCCCTTTCCTCTTGAGAATAGCTTTTTCAACTAGCCACCCCCCCCCCCCCCCCCCCCCCCCCAGTCTGTATCTCTTCTTCCTAGGTCTCTAGGGTACAGGGAGAGATAATGGCTCCCGTGTTCAGGGACGAGGGGTTTGCTTACCTCCAAACATCACAGTGATAAACATCGCTGCAGAAGGAAGGAGATAGATCATGGCGCTTTCAACCTCTTCCTCCTGCTCCAGTTCCCACCCAGGAACTATGCATGTGAGTGTGCTGTATTCGGTGGGCTTGGCTCCTGGCTCTCTGTTCTGGTCCCTGCTCACCTACTGGCTCAGCTAGTCCAAGACCACTGGCCTCTTCTTTCTTCTGCTGCTTTCTGGGTGCCAGCAGCTCCTTCAGCTTCCAGTGGTCTCCATGACAGTGGGAGCTGCCAAGACATCTAGGCAGGAAATGCTTTTATCCCCAGTATCCTGGTAACTGGACCTAAGGGGGCGGGCCTCCGAGTGGAGATCTAGTCAGTCCCATAGCCCGGCTCCAGACCGAAGTCCCTAGGTGTGGTGGTTTGAATATGCTTGGCCCAGGGAGTGGCACTATTAGGAAATATGGCCTTGATGGAGGAGGTGTGTCACCGTCAGGGTGGGTTTCTGAGACCCTCCTCCTAACCATTCGAAAGGCAGGCTGCTCCTGGCTTCCTTTGGATGAAGATGTAGAACACCAAGCTCCTCCTCCTGCACCATGCCTGTCTGGATGCTGCCATGCTTCCTACCTCCATGATAATGGACTGAACCTCTGAACCTGTAAGCCAGCCCCAATTAAATGTTTGCCTTTGTAAGGGTTGCCTTGGTCATAGTGTCTTTTCACAGCAATGGAAACCTAATTAAGACACTAGGACACCTTGATACTGTTTCAGAGACCGCCTTTCCTACCAGGGAGAGACAACGTGCAGGCTGCAGGGATGTGGGCGCCATCACCAATTGCTGAAGACCCCACTTTGTTTCTCTCTTCCCAAATATTTTCTTCTGTTCTTACCTCTTTTTGTCTTCTCTCGTTACTCATGTTTATGGAGGTAGAATTTATATTCCCCTTTGGAGTGTTTCTAAGTGAGAAACAATTATTTACACGTATTTATTTTATGTATGTGATTTTGTATGCACGAGTGCGGGTTATCTCCTACCCTGTGGGCCCTGGGGATTGAACTCGGGTTGTCAGGCTTGGGGACAAGTTCCTTAACTCACTGAGCCATCTTGTTGGTGCTGTTGACAGATCTTTAATCACCACATCCTGGATACAGAAAGTATCCATCATCCCTTCCCATTGGTGGCTCTCAGAAATTGTGAGAATAAAAATAGCCCTTAACTGGCCTTTAATCCCAGCACTCCGGAGGCGGAGGCAGGCAGATCTCTGTGAGTTCGAGGCCAGTGTGGAATACAGAGAGAGTTCAAGGACAGCCAGGACTACACAGAGAAATCTTGTCTTGAAAAACAAACAACAACAAACCCAAACAAGTAAATAAAAATAAAATATAAAAGAAAGAAAAAAAGAAAGAAAGGTCTTTAGATTCTGCCCTCCTCCCCTCACTAACCTGGGTGGCTGTTGGTAGGGATTTTATACATGTATGTCTAGTGACAAGAGCTAACCACAAAGGACTGCCACAACCACATCTTTTCACAAAGGCCACCACGACCTTACAGAAATGCTCCCACAAGGCCATCCACCCAGCAACTGTGTGTTTAGTCTTGGCCCCGGGCCACCCTTGCTATTGATCCTTGTAGCCAAGGATTATTGTTTCAAAATACCTTACATAATCTGTTTCACCTTTAAAAACTTCCTCTTGCTTCAAGTCTCCTTGAACAGTCCCCAGTTTGCTACTTACTGCACACATACAACGTGCAGATCCCTCCTGCAATGTTATCTTAGTCTCTCAAATCCCCTTCATCTGTAGAGAATTTTTCTGCTCTTCAGGTTCATATGGTCACCCCTCCTCCCTGGCATCCATGGCTGTTTCCTGCCGACTTTGCCATGGTGTCCCATAAGTGGGCTCAGAGCATACAGCCCCTGGTATATGCGTCCCTCATGAAACCTGATCCGGGTTGTGGGTATCTGTAATTGCTTCCCCTTTATTGCTAAGAGGTGCTCTGTCATCTGGGAGTTCAGGAGTTTGTTGACTCATTCACTTGCTGCTGTTTTGGAATTTGGGGAGACGGTGATTAAAGTTAGTACAGTCTTCTGTCTATGTGTCTTCGTGTGTTCCTGTGAGCAGTTTTCATTTCTCGTGAATGTCACAGGAAGAACTTCAGGGTCATCTGGTGTGAACGTGGGCTCAGCTTTATAGGAAAGTGCTTGTGTATTTTCCAGTTGTATACTTGGTTTGCGTTGTCTTGTTGTCTGTCTTTGATTGGTTCTAGGCCTCCTAGATCTATAGTTGGCCAGAAGTGCCTACTTGTTATTTCTTGATACTAGTTAGTGTCCCTGCGATCCCCCCACCCCCAACACACACACACACACACACACACACACACACACACTTCATTGTGTCTAGGGACTCACAGATGCTCTGCCACTGAGCTATAATCCCAGCTATCAGCCACACTGGCTGGCATTAGCATTCAATGTCCTATATTTGCCCATCTCTCTTTCTCCTCCTCCTCCTTCCTGTCTCTTCCACGTTCTACGATCTCCTCATGCTTAACTCCCCCGGCGCTCCCTTTTTTGTGTCCACCTCTGTGGTTAGGTCGTACTGTTTTTCACTCTATTCCTCAATCTTTCCCTTCCCTACATCGACTGTCCTGTCTCTCTGCTCTCCGGTTCGTCTTCTCCTCTCCAGGAGCCTCCGCTAGAATCCGTAGGGTCAAAGGATACCCCATGGTTGAGCTGTTTGTTCTACCTTCTGTAGGCACATCTCTGGATGGGTAAGAAGGGGTCTGGGTTCTCCCTAGAGCTCCCCACTGACCCACTTTGCCCCTGGATAAACACTTCTTTTTTGTTAGTCTTACTATTTCCATCTGAAACCAAACAAAAACCTGAAATACACATCAGGACTCAGTGGGGGTGCTTGAGACTCTGATTACTTCAGCTTTCACAGGACTCTCTTGTTGTTACCGTTAATCAAGGCAGGGTTTTGTACGCAGCCCAGATGGTCTTGATTCATGATGGTACAGAATTAATGTGCCTTCCCAGCAAGAAATCAACTGCAGGAAAAATTCCTTAATAATAATGCACGATTGGTTCCAGCCTAGTCTCCAACAGAAATATATTTTAACTTATTTAGTTTCATGACCCCAACTTACATTTGGAGCAATTAAGCCATGTTTTACAGAGACTGAAATTCTAAGGTTTGGCTGGTGGACAAATGGGAAGATTCCAATGTAAATTTGTTGCCAGAGTTATCACGAGACAGACCACAGCCGCTTTTCCTGGGCAGCTGTTAACCAGGGTCATTCTCCCTGGCTGGCAGAATTATGCTCTTCCTGATGGGAGACACAAGGTTTAACTGGAGGCATCAGCCAGGGTCGCTTTCTCCAACCTGCCAGGCAGAGACATGCTCCTGTAGCTATTTTAAAAGCAACTTTATTGGTAAATTCAATAACATGTTTTTCAAAAGATTTATTTATTTTACGTATGTGAGTACACTGTTGCTGTCCTCGGACACACCAGAAGAGGGCACCAGATCCCATTCCAGATGGTTGTGAGCCACCATGTGGTTGCTGGGAATTGAACCCAGGACCTCTGGAAGGGCAGTCAGTACCCTTAACCGCTGAGCCATCTCTCCAGCCTGGTAAATCCTTTATAACATCAGTTTATTTCTCTCATCTCCTCCAGTGTCCTTCTTGCTTCAGCCTGATAGGTGTTTGGATTAGAGGTGGGTACCACCGTGCCCAGCTTAAATGTCCTAATGCTTTAAAAACTAACTCAGTACTCAGTATGCAGCAAGTACTCAGAATAGTACTGTAGAAGCAAGCAGTATTTGCAGAGGTCATTTGCATCTAGGTATTGTGTGAGGAAGGAATACAAACTGATGCACTAAGTGTGAAGACGGTGGTACCCAGAGCCAGATTCTGGAAGGAAAGACACGGTGGACCGGAGCTCCTGCTCCAAGAGTTGCCATTTCCTGTTCTGTTCTTCCTGACTCAGACTCAGGTGGACCAGGCCTTCTACCTCAGAAAACAAAAAACAACCAACCAAATTCACTCAGCATTAATACTGTTTTGGAGGGGGCTGGAGAGATGGCTGAGGTTAAGAGCGCTGACTGCTCTTCCAGAGGTCCTGGGTTCAATTCCCAGCAACCACATGGTGGCTCACAACCATCTGGAATGAGATCTGGTGCCCTCTTCTGCTGGGTCTGCGACAGTGTACTCAAATAAATAAAGATAAATAAGTCTTTTTTTAAAAAAAGAAAAGAAAAGAATGTTTTTGAGCTGGGGGGTGCTGGTGGCCAGCACTCAAGATGAGAGGCAGGAGGACTTTTTGAAGTTTTATCCGTCCCCAATAAAGACTAAAAAGATCCTGGGTGTTTTAATAAGTAGAGAAGAGATAAATAATTGTACTGTATGTGTCATAAATTACACACAGCTACGAGAATGAACGATATATTTCTGCACACACATGGATGATTTGTTGTTATTTTGAAGCAGGGTCTCATATGTAGCCTTGACTATCCTGGGTCTTGTTAGCCTCTAACTCACAGAGATCCACCTGCTTCATGGGGATAAAGCTTGTGCTGCCAGGCGGTGGTGGCGCACACCTTTAATCCCAGCACTTGGGAGGCAGAGGCAGGTGGATTTCTGAGGCCAGCCTGGTCTACAGAGTGAGTTCCAAGACAGCCAGGGCTACACAGAGAAACCCTGTCTCGAAAAACAAAAAAAACAAACAAAAAAAAAATGCAAAAGCTTGTGCCACTGTGCCTGCCAACATGGATGACTCTTAATGTTGTACAAACACACACACACACACACACACACACACACACACACATTCTACTTATAGCAAAATCTCTACACCAAACAAAGTAAAATCTACCATGACAGAACCTTGAATGATGGTTCTGTTGGAGGTTATATTGGTCACTTTTCCATCACTATGACAACTACCTGAGGTGACCAACTTTTTTTGTTGTTGTTGTTTTTGTTTTTTTTTTTTTTTTTGAGACAGGATTTCTCTGTGTAGCCCTGGCTGTCCTGGAACTCACTCTGTAGACCAGGCTGGCCTTGAACTCAGAAATCCACCTGTCTCTGCCTCCCGAGTGCTGGGATTAAAGGTGTGCTCCACCACTGACCTGTATAAAATTATTTTCGTTGCTACATCATACCTGTCATTTTGCTACTATTATGAACTGTTTTCTGATTGTGTTGGACAAAGTAACCCCTGAGAAAGGGTCGTGCGACCCTGAAAGAGGTCCAGACCCACAGTTTGAGAACTGCTGTTCTAGATCCAGACTAAACCAGGAGTAGTGTATTAGTCAGGGTTCTCGAGAGGCACAGAACGTATGGAATGTCTCCCAACATTGAGGGGAATTTATTGTGACGACCTACAGTCTGTAATCCAACGAAGCCAACAATGGGCAGCTGGGAATGGGAAGTCCAAGGATCTAGTAGTTGCTCAGTCCCCAAGGCTAGTTGTTTCAGCTGGTCTTCTGTAGAAGTAGGTTCCAACAGATGTGCTGGCAAGTAAATGCAAGCAGTCGAAAAAGAGTGAGCCTTCCTTCTTTTAATGTCCTTAAGTAGGCCTCCAGCAGAAGATGTGGCCCAGATTAAAGGTGTGTATCACCACACCTGGATCTGGGACTTGCTTTGTCCCAGGCTGACCTTGAATTCAGAGATCCCCTTGCCTCAATCTCCTGGGATTAAAGGTGTGTACTACTTTGCCTGGGCCTAAGCTTTTCATGGCCACTATGCCTCAAGATCTCCACGCCAAGATCCAGGTCAGAACCTTGTGTCTTCCATCCTTAGGATCTGGATCACAGATGAGCCCTCCAATTCTGGATTGTAGTTCATTCCAGATATAGTCACGTTGACAACCAGGAAGAGCCATTTCAGGTAGATATAGGACTAGGAAAGGGCTTGAAGGGCTCTCTGGGGAATGCCAACTTCTTGCAAATGGATGTGAAGGTTTCTGATCCCCCGCTGGCTGAGAAGTCAGGACATTTGGAAGATAGGGCCTGACCCTGGCCCCGTACACACGTGTCCTTCTTCAGTCAGTGGGCTGATTTGCATGCTCTATTGTGGTCCAGAGACTTCCCCATCCCTGTACCAGAAGCACCCAGAGCACAGTACTGCAGAACTCTACAATGGCCTTTCTGCTTCTGGCCATGGCCTGCCCTGGTTGCCTGCATCTGCTTCTGATGGGAGCCTTCTTGGCAGGTAAGACACATCTAGGAGTGAGGTGGGAGGTGGCACTAGCTCAGGAAAACCCATGCAAAGAATCGAACCGATGGGGTGAGAGGGGTGGATCCTGGGAAAGGCATTGAGGTAGAGCAGAGACCCAGCTCCAGGTGGCTCTGCCCAGGTCTAGGGGCAGGCCACTTTCCCTGTGGACCTTGGCTTCCCAATCTGTGGGTCTGCTTAGACTGTGGTCCTTCAGAGTCTCCGAGGAGGGTAACTTTTTACCTTTGTTTCACACAAAGGAGGCTAATAAAGATAGGCAGCCCCCTGCTCCACAGATCCTTTAAGGAAATCCTCTGTGGCCAGCAGTTTGAAACTCAAGATGACGGTTATGCATTCTGGGGGGTTTTGGGGGGCAGTTACCTTGTAGCCAAGGTTTGGAAGAGTTATTAGATTGGGGGGTAATAGGTACTAGGGTGACCTTAGAAGGTCACACTTGAATACTACGCTCTCAACCGAACATGAATACTTGGAGACAGGACAGTAATGCTAATTTAGGGGTCACTTATTCCAAAGCCCCTCTTCACAGGGGAAAATGGAACAGTAGGAAACTATGTCTCACAGAACCAGGCCTGCCACACTCCATCCAGGGCTAAAATCCCATGGCACCAGGCTCTAAAAAAGTTGGGAGTGGGAATCCTTAGGGTCTGAGAAAATATTCGTAGCAAGGTAGGAAGCAGCCCAGGCTAGCCTTCTGAAGGTCTGTATCTTTTTCAGTCTTTCAGCCAACCCTGACCCAGCCTGATGCATTCCCAGTCTTCCCAGGCCAAAAAGCCCAACTCAGCTGCACAATCAATTCCCAGCATGTCACCGTTGGAGACTTTGGGGTATCGTGGTATCAGCAGCAGCCAGGAGGTGCTCCCCATCTTCTCTGCTACAGCTCAGAGGAGGAATACTACCGACCCGCCGACATCCCTGACAGATTCTCAGCTACGGTGGATGTGGCCCACAATGCCTGTGTGCTCACTATCAACCCTGTGTTGCCGGAGGATGACGCCAATTACTTCTGTTCCATTGCCTACACCTTTGAACCCTAGGGCTGGGATGAACGTCTTCCACGGTCTCCTACGTCTGCCCCCTGATCTTGGACCTCCTCTTTTCCTCTAAGTCTTGCTTTCCTTCCGCTGCAAAACGAGTTAATAACATTCAACGGGTCAAGCACAGTCCTGAGGACCACGAGATCCTGGGTAAAAAAGTGACACATCGGAGGACCTGGGGGTTGGTATTCTAATGATTGTTGTCTAAGTGGAAACACCTGAGACCCTTAGGGAATCCAGCCCAGCCTTGTTCGGATCCCTTAGGGGTTTAGCTTCCCTCTTGGCCTTCCAGTGACCTGAAGGTAGAGAAACAGGAACCAACATTTGCCACCCCCCAGTTCTGCATGGCTGATTGTGGTCCAACGCTCATGGTTCTTGGGTGGCTGGTCCCCATGGAGTTGATGCTGATGACTGGGGAAGGGGCAGCCTCTGCTTCTCCTCTGAAGTCTCTGGGCAGGTTCCCACTGATCCTTGGTGGTTAGAGGCTGGTGTTCTCAGAAGGGCCCTGAGGGTCAGATATTGAAAGCAGATAGTAGACTATGCAGCATCCTTCCCCCCCTCAGAGACGGTATGTTCTACTGATTTCCTGGGGGAAGCTTTCCCACAGATGGGTAACCACACCTGAGCAGTCATGGGCCAAGGGGTAGCACAATTGACTGTAGGGCAAACTTTTCGGTTAGAAGCAGAACCAAGGGGGACTAGAGCTTTCTAAAACATTCCTGAGCCAGTGTGGTGGCACACACCCTTCATCCCAACATTCACAGAGGCAGATCTCTGTGAGATCAAGGACAGTCTGGTCTGCTTAGGGAGTTCCAGCCAGTCAAGGATAGATGTAGTGAGCCCTTGTCTCAAACCGAAGAAACAAAATTCCTGGGCTGGGGGACAGGGGTGCCTCAGATCAGCGAGTATTTCCGAAGTAAAAATGGTGGCCCTGGGTTCAACCCCCAGGATAGAAACAGCAAAGAAACACACCTAAAAACTTACATATAAACAAACTTACATATATCCAGCTGCTTCCTAGGTGCCCTGAAGAAGTACCTCATTTCTGGAGATGAGCACCCAGATGCCGCGTTTGGGGATCTAGCTTACACTCTTGACTGTCTTCTGGTCCTTCCCGCTTTCATCCCCCTTCATTTCATTGTGGTCTTATATGAGCGGTGGGGGCGGGGGCGGGGACGGGGTGGGGGACAGGTCTGGACAGGGATACGTTTGAATAAAGGATCTCTGAATAAAGAACCTTTGAATAAAGGATCATGGAATATTCAGCAGTAATTTGAGGCTCTAGACTCGCCTTTCCCAACCTCAATATTTCCCCTTGCGCTCTGTCCAACGCGGGCTCCGCTCAGCTGTGCCACTGCCAGAACATGCTTTAGGGACACCAGGCCACCAGCGGCCAGGCTCAGCCGCAAGAGCACAGAGATGATGAGACCTCCGTGAGGCCTAGAGTGGTCCCGGAAGTGCCCGCGGGTGGGGGAGGGGAGGGTAGGTTGCTGGCGGTGGTGCTGGGTCGAGGGGTGGGGGTGGCAGAGCAGGCCTCCAGGCCCACGGGGAGTCGGATGTAGCTCCGCTCCTCTGCCCAGCGGGTGACCCCTACCCAGCCCAGATGCTCCTCCCTCCGTCTTGGTCCTCCCCGCTCCACTCCTCCAGACTCACTTGTGGCTCAGTTGGCCCACCTTTTGGGTACCCCAATTGGCTCACGGTCTGTGGGGAGCTCTTTTGCCTCCTGGTGTTTGGATCTGTGGCCATTCACGGGCCTCGAGCTTGGAAACCCTGATTGCGCCTAGCGTTTGTCCTGTGCCCAGGCTTTGGTGGGGTATGAGTTCCCGAGAGAGGTGGGCGGTTTGGGATTCCAGATCTTTGGATTTTCAGTCTGGAAACATTTAACATATTGTTGGGGACAGATAAAGAACTCTTTGGTCATTTCACCTCTCCTTACTCCCCAGCAGCTCATTAAATGTGGGACTGCCACACGTTCTCAGTCAGTGTTCCTAAATGGTCATTACGACCATTGGCAGGCATGTTCAACAACCAACTCAGAGCGTAGCACTTGGGAGCCTGAATCAGGATTGTCAACTGGCCTCTGAAGGCAATCTTGGGCAGCGCGCAGTGGTTCTGTTTTTAATCCCAGCAATAGGCAGATATTTGTGAGTTCGAGACCATAGGGGTCTAAATAACAAGCTCCATGTCAGTCAAAGCCATACCACGAGATCCTATCTCAAAACACAAACAAATAACAAAAAAACAAAACAAAACAAAAACAAAAACAAGTAAGCTTGGCTTTTTTTGTGTAGACAGCGACACCTGGTGGTAAATCTAAGCAATTTCAGACCGTGTCACAGAATGTTGGAAGAGAAACTCCCCCATCTCAAGGGTGTTTTTCTCTTTGAATCTGCTCGTTCTTTATAGGGGGGATTAAATACTTGGAGGTACTAATAGGTCTCCTTCTGTTAGTACCGAGTGATTTCGCTCCTGGCGTTAGAGTAAGAAGTTATCTCCTGGAGCAATATTGCCCCCTGGCGGCTCTCATGGGTATCACATACTTCTATCAACTCCAACCCCAACCCTAAACCAATCCATCCCCCAGCATCCAATTTAATAAGTAGTTTGTGATTTAAACATACAATTAACTAGATTTTTTTGCTTCCAGCGTGATTTACTACATGGGTACTCCTGAAGTTTTGAAAATGTTTTTCCCCCTTGGGGCTTAGCAATAAACCAAAACAAACCAACCCTCCCAAACCAACCAACCAACCAACCAAACCACAAACCAACCAACAAACCCCCCACCCCCAAACTTTACAGTGACCATAACTTTTCCCTTTGGTGCTGTGGTAGATGGTGTCAAGTCATTCACACACTGCAGAACGCCAGCATGCTGAAGGTCCGAATTTATCTTCTCTGAAGGAGTCAGGTAGTTTCTGATAAGTTATTATTCTCCAATGGTGAAAATGGGCCAATTCAAGCCAAATTAAAGTATATAAAAGCAAAAACCAAAAAAAAAAAAAAAAAAAAGCCAAAACCAACCCCCCCCCAAAAAAACCCTTAAATTGTTATGCTGTAATGTTTTTATTTATTTATTTATTTCATTTTAATTTTTTTTGATTTTCGAGTCAGGGTTTCTCTGTGTAGCCCTGGCTGTCCTGGAACTCACTCTGTAGACCAGGCTGGCCTCGAACTCAGAAATCCGCCTGCCTCTGCCTCCCAAGTGCTGGGGGCTGAGGCTTTTACAACTGTATCAATCAATCAATCAATCAATCAGTCAATCAATCTTTCTTCCTTTCCTTCTTTCTTTATTTGACAGTGAATGTGGTTTATTGTGGCACTATTTATTTATTTTTACATAGACTCAAATTTCCAAACTATAACTCAACCTGCAAATCACACAGAAACAGACCTACCAACGAGTAGAGTGGATGCAGCAAAGGAGAAATGCGTTTGCTCCAGGGCTGGAGAGATGGCTCAGTGGTTAAGGGCATTCACTGCTCTTCCAAAGGTCTTGAGTTCAGTACCCAGCACCCACGTGGCAGCTCGCAACTGTCTGGTGCCCTCTTGTGGTGTGTAGATTTACACCCAGAAAAGTATACATACGCACAGAAAATTTAAATTTATTTATTTTTATTTTATGTGCATTGTGTTGTTTTCTACATGTATTTCTGTGTGAAGGTGTCAGATATTGGAATTACAGGCAGCTGGGAGCTACCATGTGGATGCTGGGAATTGAATCCAGACCCTCTGAAAGAGCAGCCACTGTCTTAACCACTGAGCCATCTCTCCAGCCTCTAGAGTCAGTCTTACCGGCTCTAATTATTTCCATCCAGGTAAAAATCCTTGCCATTTAGGCAGCACTGCCATTGCAGTCCCTGGCTGGCATCTACTGCCCTTGACTTAACAAATATCCTGTTATTTGTTATTGTATATATTATATCCATTTGTATATCATGTGATGGTCAATCTTGCTTGTCAGTTTGACCACATCTGGAATCAACTAAACTCCAAGCAGCTGGGTACTCCTTCGGGGATTATGCTTGATTGGATCATCTGAGATGGGAAGACCCACTCTACAGCTGGAGGGAAGACAGGTCCTAAAGCTAAGTCACAACTTTGGTCACAGCAAACGTAAAAGGACATACAAGAAGGAAGTATTTGCCGTTTGGCAGATGGCCTTCTCTATCCCTGGCAAGCTCATCTATCCTGCTGCCCAGGCATTCCTTCATTGGTCTTTGTTGTGGATTTGGTTTATTGCTTGTATTATGTTAGTTGGGTTCCCAAAATTACATGGGAATTCGCACATCTACATGTAAGATGCTGAGGGTCCCAGTCCCCAGTTGGCTTTGGTCCCCAGTTGGTAAATAAAGTTGTCGGAGGCAAAAGGCTGGGAAGGGAGACAGATGTGGGACTTTTAGAATTCCCGGACAAGAAACACCGGAGGGGGAGAAAGAAGATCACCATGCCAGAAAAGAAAAAGGCTTGAGGCTTGCAGAAGAGAAAGCTTGTTCCCAGTTCTTACATGATTGTATGCTTTCTCTCCCCTGCCCAGCCCATACAGAGAAAATAAATAATTTGAGACGTTGAATTGCATAAAACGCTCCTGAGCTCGGCCATCTAGAGCCGTGGCTGTGGTAAAATCAGCTAAAGAAGTGGCTTGGCACACAGTTTAAGAAAGTGCCAAAAACCAAAACCCAAAACCAAGCCAAACAAAACTCAACCAACCAAACAAAAAAGGAATTAAGGTAGATACCATTTTGATATCACATTTTAATTCAAATTAATGCAAAAATCCACTACGATCAAAACATAAATTGAAAATGAAGACCGGAGTGGTGATGTTACTGGTTCCAGGCTCCGCTCCAAGATCCGATACAGCTTGTAAAGACACCATTAATGACCCTTCTTCAGGTGTCCTACATTAGTCCTACCTGCGTCAGAATTTAGCCTAGGATGATCCCTTGTGGCTAATGATGGGGAGACAGCATAGGGACTAACCTGGCAAGGCTCGTCATTCTGTCTCTCTTTCTCTCCTCCCTCCCCCCCCCCCTCTTTTTTTTTTTTTTT
Organism: Rhynchomys soricoides; assembly: GCA_019843965.1. Taxonomy (NCBI): domain Eukaryota; kingdom Metazoa; phylum Chordata; class Mammalia; order Rodentia; family Muridae; genus Rhynchomys; species Rhynchomys soricoides. Next base: position 9,284,216 of record JADRCH010000082.1, read on the forward strand.
TTTTGTGGTTAACGGGACCGAGTCTGAAAGGGATGAAGTCTTTCAGTGCTTGGGAAGAACTGACTCAGAGCCTCTCGGCCGCACCGTGGCTCTTCCCAGGATGCCTTGCGAACCAGAGCTGGAACTGGGTACAGAACCGTTGTATTGGGTTCTGGCTGCAGTGCTTCCCTGTCTCGGATACGCTGCCATGGACCCCGCGGAGAACCACCGTGGCTTCACCTGGAACCAGAGCACCCTGGGTTTAAGTGTCTACAGCACGGTAGACACACTGGTGATGACGTTCTACCTCTTGCTGGTTCTGTGCGTCGGGCTGTGGGTACGACGTGACCTCTGGGCTGGGGGTACCACTTCCGGCAGAGACCTGGCCTCTGCCCACTATTCTGGAGCTTCAGAAGGATGGCCTGCCCACCTTTGCCTGGCCCCTCCCCATCCTTCCAACCAAGCACCTTCCACTTTGTTAACCAAGCCATTCTCTTCCTATGCCCTATAACCGTCCCACCTACCCACCCAGCCCCGTGCCCCGAAATACTAGTCAAGTAATTCACCTGTGCCTGCCCTGCTCCCTAGAACCCCAAATCTGAATGGTATTCGAGCATGCTGTTTTAACTGTCCTCTCTATCCACGAGTCCCCCATCTGCAGATCTAGCCAATCATGCTCAAAGTGTCTGAGATTTTCCTTCATTTACAGCGCTTAAGTATTATAATTCCTAAATTATAAATCCAGAGGCATTGTAAAGCACGCAAGAGGATGTACTGGTGGTTACATCCAGATAGTATATGACGCAGGGCAGTGGTGGCTCACACCTTTAATCCCAGCACGTGAGAGGCAGAGGCAGGTGGATTTCTGAGTTCGAGGCCATCCTGGTCTACAGAGTGAGTTCCAGGACAGCCAGGGCTACACAGAGAAACCCTGTCTCGAAAAAACAAAAATAAATAAATAAAAAAAAAAAATAGTATATGACTTTTATAAAAGAGACTTGAGCCAAAAGAGTCTTGGAACCAGTCAGTTCTTCTTGCATGCCAAGGCAGGACTCTACTGTGACTTGAACTGAGATTCTGCAAGGAGGAGGAGGAGGAGAAGAAGGAGGAAGAGGAGGAGGAGGAGGAGGGAGCTCATATGCAAAGCTGTCTGATGTATAACGGACTTGAGCTTCCTCAGATTTTTATGTTCACAAAGGTCCCAGGAACTAATCCCCCATCAACACCAAGGGTTGACAGTACAGGCTCGATTCCAAACAGAAAGGGAGATCCTGAGTGTACATCCACAGCACTTAATATCTCTCGTCACTGACTTCAGTTAAGGGAAGTATATTTCCAGGTAGCCTTAGCAGGGACTCCTAGTATTTGAGCATCAATTCTGGGGTTCTTCCTCCAGAGCTGTTATTAGGAATTCTCCCTGCATCCCAGATTACTCTCAGCCCTAGCTGGAGTCCATGTCTGGCCAAGATTTAAGAACCAGTAAACTTGTTGCCCCTGCTATTCTTCTTGGAGACATAAAACATGTATGATATCTGGCATATTTTGATCCATCTTCTTCTTTATATTATCTTTTAAAAAAAGATTTATTTATTTTCTATGCATATAGTGTTCTGTCTACATGTGTTCCTGAACACCAGAAGAGGGCAACAGATCCCATTAGAGATGGTTGTGAGCCACCATGTGGTTGCTGGGAATTGAACTCAGGGCCTCTGGATGAGCAGTGCTCTTAACCTCTGAGCCATCTCTCCAATATTATATTAGTTTTACATTTCTTGAGAAAGGGTCTCACTATGTATCTCTGGCTGGAATTCACTATGTAGACCAGGTTAGCCTCAAACTCACAGAGATCCACTTGCCTCTGCCCCTGAGTGTTAGGATTAAAATTGTACACTACCACACCGGCTTTTTATCTTCTTTCAAGATAGGGTTTCTTTGTGTAACAACCCTGGCTGTCCTGGAACTTACTTTGTAGATCAGATTGGCCTTGAATTCACGGAGATCCTATCTGCCTCCAGAGCACTGGGATCAAAGGTGTGTGCCAAAACGCCCAGCTTACATGGGCATTTGTTTGTTTTAAAATAAAAACAATCATATACTGTTGTTAATTACCAAATGCTTTAACATTCAGTGTATGTCTGAGTTAGGGTTTCACTGCTGTGAACAGACACCGTGACCAAGGCAACTCTCATAAGGACAACATTTCATTTCATTTCAGGAGGAGCTGAGAGTTCTACATCTTCATTTGCATGCTGCTAGCAGAATACTGACTCCCAAGCAGCTAGGATGAGGGTCTTAAAGCCCACGCCCACAGTGGCACACCTACTCCAACAAGGCCACACCCACTCCATCAAGGCCACACCCACCCAACAAGGCCACACCCACTCCAACAAGGCCACACCTTCTAACAGTGCCACTCCCTGGGCCAAGCTATGCAAACCATCACAGTATAACAAGTAAAATGTACATAAAGCCTTAAGGAAGGTGTTATTTTTCTTCCCTCATCCACGTCATCTTCCAGCGATAATCAGAGATCGTATCTTTTCTTTTTCAGTGCTTGTGCAAACACTCAGACATGCATGTATTTTCTGTATGTTCTTATAAAACGTGTCCTACCAATGTATTTGGAGAGTCCCTCACACGAACTAACACTGAGACACTTAGCTTGTATTTAATTAGCTGCAGGATATAAGACCAGCACATGTCATCCAGTTTCTCTATGGATTGTATTCCACCAGAGGATTCTTGTTGCAGGCTTTACTCTCACATAGTCGCGGGACAATAAAAGACTTCTTCCTGGCGGGCCAAAATCTGGCATGGTGGTTGGTGAGTAAGCTTGTATGTGGCTGTCTGCTTGGGGAAACGTCTGTGTTGGCTTGTTGAGTACTTTAATTATGTCTTAAATTCAAAATAGTTTGGAGTTGCTAAATCAGAACTAACTGGATGACTTCCTTCCTTCCTTCCTTCCTTTTTTAAAGAAAGGTACAGTCTTGGAGCTGGAAAAATGGCTCAGAGGTTAAGAGCACTGACTGCTCTTCCAGAGGTCCTGAATTCAATTCCCAGCAACCACATGGTGGCTCATAAGCATCTACAATGAGTTCTGGCGCCCCCTTCTGGCCTCCAGGCTTACATGCAGGCAGAATGCTATATACATAATGAATAAATCAATCTTTTTTTTTTAAGGAACAGTCTTTCTATGTATCCCAGGCTGACCTAGCACTCACAATCTTCCTGTTCTAGCCTCCCAAGGCTTGGGTTACAGGTATGTGCCCTGCAATTGGTGGGTTCTTTAATGTCTGAGTATTTTCTTACCTAACTCTGCCAAATGATAGTACGTTTTGGGCAACGGGAACAGAGTGTACCTAAGCTGGTGGTGCAGAATAGGTTGGAGCTGGATGGAGGGGTGAGGTAGAAGGTTGAACCATTGTTTGTATGCTAAATAATGCTTTGGTATTTGTATTTGTTTTGGGGGGGTTTGTTTGTTTGTTTGTTTGTTGAGACAGGTTTTCTCTGTGTAGCCCTGGCTGTCCTGGAACTCACTCTGTAGACCAGGCTGGCCTTGAACTCAGAAATCCGCCTGCCTCTGCCTCCCAAGTGCTGGGATTAAAAGTGTGCGCCACCACTGCCCGTGTGGTATTTGTATTTGTTAAGGTTCACTAAAAGGACAAACTGATAGCTATATGTATATGATGTATATGTTCTATATGTAAATGTATATGTTGTACATGTTTGTTGCATATGTTTGTTGTACATGGTGTATATGTTTGCTATATATGTTGTATACCAAGTTGGATGTCTGTCTTAGTCAGGGTTTCTATTCCTGCACAAACATCATGACCAAGAAGCAAGTTGGGGAGGAAAGGGTTTATTGAGCTTACACTTCCATGCTGCTGTTCATCACTAAAGGAAGTCAGGACTGGAACTCAAGCAGGTCGGGAAGCAGGAGCTGATGCAGAGGCCATGGAGGATGTTCCTTACTGGCTTGCTTTCCCCTGGCTTGCTCAGCCTGCTTTCTTATAGAGCCCAGGACTACCAGCCCAGGGATGGCTCCACCCACAAGGGGCCCTCCCCCCTTGATCACTAATTGAGAAAATGCCTTACAGCTGGATCTCATGGAGACATTTCCTTGCCTGAAGCTCCTTTCTCTGTGTTAACTCCAGCTTGTGTCAAGTTGACACACAAAACCAGCCAGTACAGTCAGGTACAGAGATAAGAAAGGAATGGCTAGTAAAAGAACTAAAGATAGCCCAGGGGCGTTGCCTTAGGGTTTCTATTTCTGCCAAGAAGGAAGTTGGGGAGGTTTACTCAGCTTACACTTCCACATTGCTGTTCAACACCAAAGGAAATCAGGACAGGAACTCACACAGGGTAGGAACTTGGGGGCAGGAGCTGATGCAGAGGCCATGGAGGGATGTTTCTTACTGGCTTGCTTCTCCTGGCTTGCTCAGCTGACTTTCTTATAGAGCCCAAGACTACCAGCCCAGGGATGGCTCCATTCACAAGGGGCCCTCCGCCCTTGATCACTAATTGAGAAAATGCCTTAAACCTGGATCTCACGGAGGCATTTTCTCAAAAGAAGCTCCTTTCTCTGTGATAACGCTAGCTTGTGTCAAGTTGACACACAAAACAAGCCAGTACAGTGTCTCAGCAGTTCCAACTGCTGAAGGTCTGGAAGACTCCTGTAGAACTCCTGATCTTCAGTCTGTGGTTGTGGCCTCTGATGATCCTTAGCTTAGAGGCATCCACTTTTTTTTTTCTTTTTGGCTTTTCGAGACAGGGTTTCTCTGTGTAGCCCTGGCTGTCCTGGAACTCACTCTGTAGACAAGGCTGGCCTTAACTAAGAAATCCGCCTGCCTCTGCCTCCCAAGTGCTGGGACTAAAGGCGTGCGCCACCACTGCCCCACCCTAAAGCCCGATTTTTATGAAGGCATCTTCTCAACTGAGGCTCCCTCCTCTAGCTTGTGTCAAATTGACATAAAACCAGCCAGCACACAGGTCTAGCCAAGTTGACAACCAGAATTACCTATCAGAGTTTTAGAAGGTGATTCTGTCCAGGAGGACTGACTCAAACCCCATAGCAATTGGAGACTTCTGACCATCTACAACCCTGTGTCTGTGCTGGGAATGCCCTGGGAAAAAAGAATTTTGTTTGGATTTATTTCCCATCCTCTGATGCACATATATGCATCATCTACAAGTCCAAAGTAGTTGCTACCTTCTGCTTATTTGGTCCAGTCCGCATAGTGTTGCTAATATGGTGGATCAGTATATTACGTAGAGGGAACAGCCAACCAAGATCCCTTTGGACTACTTGCTGACATGGGGCTAGAGAGTTGTTATACCTTTGACATAATACTGTGAAGTTATACCACTGGTCTTGTCAACTGAAAGTAAACTGCTTTCCATGAAGCAGTTTTATGAATAGGTATTGAGTAAAAAGCATTTGCCAGGTCAATAGGTGCAAAACAGTTACTGGGAAATGTATTAATCTGCTCAGTTAAGAAACCACACCAGGCCGGGCAGTGGTGGCACACGCCTTTAATCCCAGCACTTGGGAGGCAGAAGCAGGTCGAGGCCAGCCTGGTCTCCAGAGTGAGTTTCAGGACAGCCAGGGCTACACAGAGAAACCCTGTCTCAAAAAACAAAAAACAAAAGACAAAAACAAAAAAAGGTCTATTATAATATGTAATAACATATAATATAACACAACATATAATATATTCTAATATATGCTATATAACATGTTTATATAACACACAGTACATTATATGTTATACATAGCATATAGTACATTATTATATATTAAATGTTATATATAGTACACAATATATAAACTCAAAGATTAATGGGTAGTCTGGTGGGATCCTCGAAGAGATCAATGCAGACAAACAGTAGCCTGGCTTGTGAGGTTTCAGAGTGAAGATTGGGAGTCCCTCAAGGATTCTTTTGGGCCATGTGTTGGGATGCTTTGCACCAAAAATCTGTGGTATCTGGTTAGCTACGGCTGAAGAGTCAGCTGTGATTAACCATAGACCAGCACCATTGAGTAGGACTGTTTCGTTATTGGGATGGTAGGTACCCGTAAGCTGAGGCTGAAAACTCATTTGCGTTCAATGAGCCCAGCATTACAGTGAGTTTGGGGACATACTGAGATACACGAGGCCCTGCCTCAAAGTAAAGAAATGAGTCATGCTCAGTAAACAGACAAGTCCACAACTCCGTCAAGTTTCACTTAAAAAAAAAAAAAAGATTTATTTATTATATGTAGCTGTCTTCAGACACCTTTTCTTCTCTCTCCAGCCCTACTTGCTCCAGCCCCTCTTGCTGTAGAGGGCATCAGATCTCATTACGGATGGTTGTGAGCCACCATGTGGTTGCTAGGATTTGAACTCATGACCTTCGGAAGAGCAGTCAGTGCTCATAACCGCCATCTCTCCAGCCCCCAACTTTCACTTTTCTCCAGAGGGGTTCTCCCTCGGGCAGAATTTCTGTGACCAAACTCCCTGTGTGGCTGAGGATGACCTTGTACTTCTTTCTGATCCTCTTGTGTCTACCCTCCAAGCGCTGGACTGGCAGGTTTCCTGGGCTTTGCACAGGCAGGTGCTTTATGGCTGAGCTACACTCTCAGCCTGGAAACACAATTGATAAAGGCTCTGACATATAATCCTCTTTTGATTTTCAGATGGGCATTTCTGTTTATTCTTCAAATATTGGCAGTGGCCACTATATGGGTCTGGCTGGCATAGGTGCAGCTTCAGGAATTGCTGTTGGGGCCCTTGAATGGAATGTAAGTAATATCATATCTTTGGCAGCAACTTGTCTCTACTTAAGCATTGGCTCGTCAGTGCATAAACCTGCTTTTTAACCTTAAATGACTGTTAAAGATGCCTTGGAAACTATAGATTGAGGGAGTCAAGTCTTTGGTGTTTCTTTTCTTAAGACTTATATATTTATTTTATGCACATGAGTACACAGTAGGTGTCTTCAGACACTCCAGAAGAAGGTATCGGATCCCATTACAGATGGTTGTGAGCCACCATGTGGTTGCTGGGAATCAAACTCAGGACCTCTGGAGGAGCCATCAGTGCTTTTAACTGGTGAGCCATCCCTCCAGCCCCTGTTTAGACTATTTTTAAATTGACTCAGAAGACACCGTGATCCTTATCCAGGGGTAGAGAAACAATATGCTAAAAAACAATAACTTGAAAATGAACTCCCTAAGTTGATAAACTTTCAAAGATAATTTGCCTGAAATCTAGGTTTTTGGTATGGTAAGGTCTATGTTTGGGTCTTCATTTGTAAGTGCCCATTAGTGACACATCACCAGGTTTGAAGCAGACAGTAATAGAACCTGCATCTCTCTTAAGAGCTTGACCCACATAGGCCCCTGATTTAATTCTTCCGCTCTTTCTTGGTTTCAGACTATATTTATGCTCTTTGTTCTTGCTTGGATATTTGTGCCTATCTATAGCAAGGCTCAGGTAAGTCCATTATCAGTTACTCTATAGTTTATGATATTTTAAAAAAATAAATAGTGCATGTGTAGTACATGAATATCATGAAGGACAGATTAAGCTTGGTCAGCCTTCTGATCCTGCTACACACTTCGATAAATCTGCAGATACCTAAAATGTCTTGGGTAGACAGACACAACTGTTTACTCAGGAGCCTACCTTTTAAGGCCTTTTACAGAAAACATTTCAAACCCTTTATAAAAAAGTAAGAAGTGGAGAAATGAAGAGAACAGACCTGTTAGCATCTAGAAGACTCAGCACCCTAAAATGCTATTTCTTTCCAGTTGGCCTATGCACAGGATAAAATTCTACACAAGAGGCAAGCAGGGCTCTGTGAGAAGCTTGACATACTTATTCTAAAGTCAAAGGTGTAAGAATAGTGAAGGCAAATGGTCAAAGAAAGACAGAACTGTCCACCGACTGAACGTTGACATACATTAGAAGGCATTAACAAAACCATCTTATGTCAATTCAGAGATAAACACACTGCTGTGATTTAGATAAGCATCCTTCAGAGGCCTATCAAAGGCTAAGTCTCCATACCTCGCTACTAGGAGGTGGTAGAAGCCTTAGAGACGTAGAGGGGAGTCTTCTAGGCATTGGCCTTGGATGGAATGCTAGGATCCCAATCCAGTCCTCTCTCTTTTTCTTCTGTCCACAAAATGACAGCCTCCTCTACCACACTCTCTTGCTATGACGCTACCACAGGACCACAGCAATTGGCCCAACTGGTCATGGATCATGAGCCAAGGTGGTTGTAGTGCAGACACAGCCAGATCCAATCAGGTCTGCCCTTGCAAATGTTCGTTGCAATGAGTCATCGGCCTGGTTTAAGCTCCGACAGTGAGTTCAGCTATCCAAGGAGGAGATGTAGTGTAACGTAAAGCAGGCACACACTCTCACACACTTGGTGGATGAAACAAGGCTCCAGCCACCTTAGCTTTTCTCTTAGTCCTTATATACTTAAATGAAATCTCTCATGCAGGAAACACACACACACACACACACACACACACACACACTACAATCACTTCTTTTTTAAAAAAAATATTCATTTTATGTATATGACACACTGTAAGAGAGCATCGGATCCCATTACAGATGGTTGTGAGCTACCATGTGGTTGCTGGGAATTGAACTCAGGACCTCTGGAAGAGCAGTCAGTACTCTTAACCGCTGAGCCATCTCTCCAGCCCCTACAGCCACTTCTTTTTTTTTTTTCGAGACAGGGTTTCTCTGTGTAGCCCTGGCTGTCCTGGAACTCCCTCTGTAGACCAAGCTGGCCTCGAACTCAGAAATCCACCTGCCTCTGCCTCCCAAGTGCTGGGATTAAAGGTGTGCGCCACCACTGCCTGGCTACAATCACTTCTTAATCGTGGGTTTCAGTTACACATAAGGATTACAAGTTTCATATTATTAAAGACAAGTTGTTCTGAATCCCACACCTGGCTACTCAGCTTCTCATAGGCTTCCTTTCCACAGTGTATATCCTACGGTAACAGTTTTTCTATTACAGAGTAACAGAGTTTGAGCAAGCCAGATACTTTCGGCAACCAGTTCCTCTTGTACTGAGGGGTAGCAGTTTGCAGTCACAAGAAAGGAGATAGATTATTCTAACAACACAATTCTTACTCAGCTAGCACAGCTAGACTACCTACCTATTCTTTTTTCTGTTTTTAAAGATTTGATTATTTTATATATGTGAATGCACTGTCAATGTCTTCAGACACACCAGAAGAGGGCATTGGATCCCATTCCAGATGGTTGGGAGCCACCATGTGGTTGCTGGAAATTGAACTCAGGACCTCCGGAAGAGCAGTCAGCGGTCTTAACCGCTGAGCCATCTCTCCAGCCCGCCCGGCTACCTATTCTTATATTGTTTTCATAGTACAGAGAACGTATAGTTAGCTAGAGAACCCTAGGTCAGAGATCTTTTACTTTTCTTGAGGCAACAGAAACCCAAGAATCTCTCCAGTCTGCACGCTGGTCAGCACTAAGTTCTCAAGGCTCACTAAAGTTCATCAGCACATTTACAGTTACAAGACCAGAAAATTAGGTTTTACAATAGACATCAAAGCTCAATCTTAACAGTGGCTGCTAAATTCGAGGCCAGCCTGGTCTACAGAGTGAGTTCCAGGACAGCCAGGACTACACAGAGAAACCCTGTCTCGAAAAACCAAAAAAAAAAAAGTGGATGCCTCTAAGCTAAGGATCATCAGAGGCCACAACCACACACTGAAGACTAGGAGTTCTACAGGAGTCTCCCAGGCCTTCCGCAGTTGGAACTGCTGAAACTCAATTACTGTCTTTGATCATTAGCCCCTCTTCGGCAGATGAAACTCACAGCTCTTTGCAATAGGCCCACTTTGTCCTTGCTCTCTGACCTTAGCAGACCTTTTATTTAACAACCAAGAACGAGTGGTTTTTTTTGTAATTTTAACGTTGTGCCCATGTTAAAATTAAAAGGTGTTCTGCTACAAAATTCCCTGACCTGATTTAATTAACTATAAAAAAGCACCTTAACCTAAATTTTTAAACCGTACACCTCTTTAAAACTTTCCTATGAAGTCTCCAGCTAAATCATTCAGCTATCTTGAGTAGCAATGCTTTTTGGGAAATAGCCACTATTGTTATGTATTGTGACTGTATTGCCCAGGGGGATTTTAGAAACCCCACCGCTCATGGATATTCATACAAGACAAAAAAAAAAAACCCACAAACAAACAACAAAACCCAAACAAACAAAAAAAACAAAAACCAGGGTGACCAAGTCAACAACACGCACAGTAAGAGTTAGCAGTAGCAGGGGTCTTCGGGAAACAGGACCCTCACAGCTTTGCCTCTCCGAGGTAAACTCATTGGGGCTTTGTGAACTGGTGAGTTGTTTTTCTCGGGTTGCAATCCTGGCTGCAGTTCCCTCTCCTGTGTGGCTACCTCAGAGGTCTCTGGTGTCGGTCACACCATCAGTATTGGATCTTCACCGGGTCTCCTCCGGGTTATCCAAAGTTGCCCTGTTGTCATGGAGATCCTGCAGTTTTAGATCCGCAGGACCTGCCCTTTCAGATGCTCCAGCAGTTCACTGATGATTTTGGCGTGGGCCAACTGGATCTGGGTGACAGCTGAGCTGGTCAGCCTGCTAGGCGCTCCCGCATCAGGGCGAGACCTTCTGCTGGGCTCCTGCTAGGCTGGTTACCCAGTGATGCCATTGGCTGGAGGCAGGGTCAGCTCCCATACCCTCAGGGCCGACTCACCCACACCCAGGCCTCCAGAGCCAGATCCATTGTGCACAGAACCCACTGGGTTGGAAGACTTTTAATGACTGCTTTTATTTCACTAGGGTTTTGGGTCCATTTAAGTTGTTTGTCTGATCCTGATTTAACTTTGATAAGTCATATATATCAAGAAATGTATTCATTTCTTTTATGCTTTCCAGTTAGGTGGAGTATGGGTCCCCCCAGTGTCTGTGGTGCTGTTCCCCCTTTCATCTATAATTTTATTATTTTTCTCTTTACATCTTTTAGTTAACTTGGCTAAGCGTTTGCCAACAGCCTTATTAATTTTTCTCAGAGAACTAACTCTTCAGGTTTTTTTTTTTCTTTGTATTTTTAAAAAATGTTAATTTCATTGATTATTTCTTGCTGACTATTCCTTTTGGGGTGTTATCCCTTCTTTTTGTTCTAGGGCTTTCAGGCTGTTAGGTTGCTAATATGAGATCTCCCCATTTTTAAATTGTATTTTAATGTAGACACTTCACACTGTGAACTTGCCTTTAGAACCTCTGTCATTGTGTCTCATAGATCTGGGTGTGTTGTGTATTCATTTTCTTTTTCTTTTTTACCTGTAATTCTTTAAGAGATTTTTGTGTATCCTCTTTAAGGGCTTCCAGTTGTTTACCTGTGTTCTCTTGTATGTCTTTAAGGGAGTTATTTATTTCCCTCTTAAAATCTTCTATCATCCTCTTGAGATGTGATTTTAAGTCTGAGTCTTCCTTTTCTGGTGTGTTGGGGTATCCAGGGCTTGCTGTGGTGGGAGAGCTGGGTTCTTGGTTTCTGTTCCTTGTGTTCTTGCCCTTGCCTTTTGCCATCTTGTTATCTCTGGTGTTAGCTGGTCTTGCTCTCTCTGACTGTGGCTTGTCTTTCCTGCAAGCTTAGGTGTCAATACTCCTTGGAGACAAAATCTCTCTGAGAGGAATTTGGGTTTGGAGATCTGTGGTGCAGGGTCAGCTTTGGGGTGCAGCCAGAAACAAGAAGGATCTTGTCCCCAGCTGTCCCTAGTTTCCTGTGTCCTGATGGCGCTGCTAGGGTCCCTCTTGGTCCAGTGAATTTGAAAAGAAGTGGTGGTCTTGCCTGTGCTTGAAGGTGTGTAGGCACTCCTGGGATACCAGCTCTCTCCTGGCACTATTTGAGTACGGAGCCCTGTGTCACAGGATCTGCTCTCCAGCCACCGAAAGAAACCAGATTCCTGTTCCTCAGTCCCTGTGACCTGGGTATTCCAGGTAGGTCCCTCTGAGCAGTCAGTCTTGTCCACACTCCTGGGAGGGTAGCTTTCTCCCAGCACTGTTTGGCTATGGAGCCCTGGTGGCCCAGGCAGAGGTCTCCCGCCACAGATGGAAACTGGAAGGCTCTTACCTCCCGGCTGTTCCTCAGGCCCTGTGTCTGGAGCCCTCTTCTTGCTCTTCTTCTTCTTTTTTAAAAATTATTTTATGTGTATGGGCGTTTTGGCTACAAGTATGTATATGTACCACGTGTGTGCTCTGTCCATGGGGGGTGAGAACCGGTTCAGGGGACTCACTAGGGATGTGTTTATAAAAAGATAAAGAGATATGAGATATATTCTGTGGGTATGTGTGGGAGGTGTGGGGGAAGGGTGTGCCTCAGTGGGCCCATGTGGAGGCATCCCTTTCCCCTGAGGGATCAGCCACACCACGGTATAGTATAGAGTTTATTCAGGGCATGGAGAGGGGAGTTAAGAGGGTGGTAGAGGCAGAGAAAGGCAGAGAGAGGGAGAGAGTAGAGAAGTAGAGGCCGTCCATGACCACATGGAGAGAGGGGGGAAAGGAAAGGGGAGAGAGGGGGAGCAAGGGGGTAAGAGACAAGGCAAGAGAGCAAGAGCACGAGAGGCAAGAGAGAGAGGAGGGGGCAAGCAGCCCCTTTTATAGTGGGTCAGGCCTACTTGACTGTTGCCAGGCATCTGTGGGGAGGAGCATACCTGGCTTTTGCCAGGTAACTGTGGGGTGGAGTTTAGACAGAATGCTAACAACCAGGGAATGGAAGATAGACCCCGTCCCCCAAAGGAGTCTGCTACAAGGCTGGGGAGGAAAGGGAAAAGATTTTTGTTTTTGTTTTTTTTTTCGAGACAGGGTTTCTCTGAGTAGCCCTGGCTGTCCTGGAACTCACTCTGTAGACCAGGCTAGCCTGGAACTCAGAAATCCACCTGCCTCTGCCTCCCACGTGCTGGGATAAAGGTGTGCGCCACCACCGCCTGGCAGGGAAAAGATTTTAATGGTGGACCAGAAGGACAGGGAAATCGCCCAGCTGAGTCAGGCTTCAGACTGACCACATGGATCCCAGGTAGTAGCGAGTGTTTCTAGGTATTGGCAGCTGGCACAAAGAAACCGGAATGGGCTAAGAGGTGAGATGAGAGGCCCACTGGAAGTGACCTTAAGCTTTTCAACGACTCTTAAAAATCTATGCGCAACATGGCTAAATACGCCAAGAACGACTGGATCATCAGGAAATGCGGCACCCACTGTGGTGCCTCCCTCTGGGAAATGGTGAAGAACATTGAAATCAGCCAAGTACACTTGCTCCTTCTGTGGCACCCTCTGGACAGATATGTCCCTCACAGCCCTGGGAAGGAGGCAGACCCGCTGACACCTTGAACTTGTAGCCTCTACAACTGAGAGACGATAGTTAACCTGTTGTTTAAGCCACCTAAGCCAGCGCTTCTCAACCTGTGGGTCACAACCCTTGGTGGTGGTGGTGTGTGTGGGGGGTGTCAAATGACCCTTTCACAGGGGTCACCTAAGGCCATCGGAAAACACAGACATTTGCATTATGATTACAGCAGCAGAATTACAGATATGAAGTAGCAAGGACAAAAATTTCATGGTTGGGAGTCAGCACAGCACGAGGAACTTTATTAAAGGGTTGCAGCATTAGGAAGGCTGAGGACCACTGACCTAAACTGCTCTCACTAGTTATGGGAGCCCCAAAAATCAACTTAGAAACAGCATGGGGACTTTAGAACCTTTCTGGGAGAATGACTGACATATGGCAGCATATGACATAGAGTCCAAGAAAGGCTAAGAGAATGAAGCCTATGTGAGCTTAGACAAAGGTCTCTGGGCCTTGTGAGGACCTCAGCACAGTCCTTGTGAAGCTGGGTGTCTTAGCTAGGGTTTTACTGCTGTGAATAGACACCATGACCAAGACAACTCTTGCAAGGAACACTTACATTTAATTGAGGCTGGCTTACAGGTTCAGAGGTTCAATCCATTATCATCAAGGCAGGAGCATAGCAGCATCCAGGCAGGCATGGTGCAGGAGAGTTCTACATCTTGTTGCAAAGGCAACCAGAAGAAGACTGGCTTCCAGGCAGCTAGGAGAAGGGTCTCAAAGACCACCCCCAAAGTGACAAACTTCCTCCAACAAGGCCATGCCCACTGCAACAAGGCCACACCTCCCAATCATGCCACTCCCTAGGCTGAGCGTATTCAAACCACCACACAGGTGGAATTTGAGTTGGAGCTCCCTAGAGACATATGTAGGTAGGCAGACCAGAGCACACTACTTAGCCAGGACACGAGGAGGCAATATCCTCTTCCTTATTCACTTCTCTCGAGCCAGGAGCTGTTGGGGACAAGTGGCATTGTGATCACTGAGGGCACGGTCCCTGTGCTCATGATGCACACCACCCAAGATGATGTAAAAAAAAAACTGGATCCTATGGGACACCACCATCTGACTGGAGTGTTCACACATGGGGTGGCTGAAAACTGCCTGAATTATCAGGTTCTGTCTCCCACCAGCCAAGCATGATAAAGCATTCCAGTTTATTCTGTAATGGGTAATTTATCATTACTGCACATTTTCTTTCTTCTTCTTTTTTTTTTTTTTTTTTTGGTTTTTCGAGACAGGGTTTCTCTGTGTAGCCCTGGCTGTCCTGGAACTTGCTCTGTAGACCAGGCTGGCCTCGAACTCAGAAATCTGCCTGCCTCTGCCTCCCGAGTGCTGGGATTAAAGGCGTGCGCCACCACTGCCCAGCTTTTTACTGCACATTTTCAATTAGCTGGGTTTCTTTCCGCATTCCTAAGATTGAGCAGAGCCTGGAACTAAGCTGCTGGAAGACAGCTGCTTCAGTCAGGGTTTCTACTGCTGTGACAAAACACCATGACCAAAAAACAAGTTGGGGAGGTTTATTTGGCTTACACGTCCACATCGGTGTTCATCATTGAAGGAAGTCAGGACAGGAACTCAAACAGGGCAGGAACCTGGAGGCAGGAGCTGATGCAGAGGCCACGGAGGGATGCTGCTTACTGACTTGCTCCACATGGCTTGTTCAGCCTGCTTTCTTATAGAACCCAGGACCACCAGCCCAGGGTGGCACCACCTATGATGGCTAGGCTCAGGGATGGTTCCTACCCACAATGGGCTGGGCCCTCCCCCATCGATCACTGATTGAGAAAATGCCTTACAGCTAGACCTCATGGGGGCATTTCCTCAAGGGAGGCTCCTTCCTCTCTGATGAGTTCAGTCTGTATCAGGTTGATGCACAAAACCAGCCAGTACTGAGTTATGCTGTCTCTCCTCCCTTCTTGATCATACCTTGACTGTTGCCAAAGGTAGCGAGCCCACATCTTGTACTCCCAAGCTGTCTCCACCATCTGGCAGGAAAGGCCATCCTATGACCTGCCTCTGACCTCTGACAGCAACTTGCTCTGTTGCCTTTGCAGGTGGTGACATTGCCAGAATATCTGAAGAAAAGGTTTGGCAGCCTCCGGATCCAGCTGTTCTTCACTTTTGTTTTCTTAATCGTCTACATCTTCAGCAGGATCTCAGTGAGTCCTTGCACACAGAGAAGGGACCAACGGGGCAAGACCTTGGAATGCCTCTCCACAGAGATGACCTTCCCCCTCTGAGGAATGATGGGGAGGGAGCATCAGCTAAGCAAAACTGTGGACAGGCCAGGGAGGTGCCTCCCTGTCTCTACTCTGAGTCTCTTTGTTATTCTCTTAACAATGAGCACTGTACTAGTGTGTGAAAGTAATTCATTCGTGTATTTGCTAATTATGTATCTTCTCCATTTCCATTCAAGAGACCTGAGGCCATGGGCCTTTTCTGAGGTATTTACCTCACTGCCTCCCCAGTCTAGTTTTGCACACATGACACTGAATTGATGGTTTCCACTAACCAAATGAGCTGCATTTACCACATTATCTTCATTAAACATGATTTCAGTGAGGAGAGAAGCTAAGCTTGGCCAGTCCTCGTCTTCTGAATACGGCAGAGTGTCTACGGCATTGTGGGGCCTTAGTAGTCATTTGGGGGAACAAATCTATGGATGAATCTCTGCCCATTTTCTTTAGTACTTTTTTAAAAAAAGATTTATTTACTTTATGTATATGAGTGCTCTGTCTGCATGTACACCTTTGTGCTAGAAGAGGGCATCACATCCCATTGTAGATGGTTGTGAGCCACCATGTGGTTATAGGGGATTGAACTCAGGACCTCTGGAAGAGCAGCCAGGGCTCTTAACTGCTGAGCCATCCCTGCAGCCCCATCGGTGCCTATTCTATACCTGACTTTGGAGGGTAGAATAATAAAGGGAAGGCCAGCCAGGTAAGGTATGTGCAGGCGATTCAAGGTCGGTGTCGGCTCAGCCAGTCAGCAGGCCAGTCCAACGAATGGCTGCTTTGTACAGCCCTTGGGGGTGAGACCGACTCTCATACCTAATTTGAAGGGCTGCAAACACTAGAGGCAGTGTGGTGTTCAGCCCTCGAGGCCTACAGCATTTATCACAGGGTCTTGTACAAAAACTTTGCCAACCCCGGAGCTTGTCAAATATATGGATTCAAGTGAATTTGGTAGTCATCTAAGTACAGAGAACTAAAAGTCTCTGTTGATGTCCAAGGCCCATGCTGCCTCCTGGGGCCAGGTCTGAAAATTGTCTTTTTATTTTATTTTATTTGGTTTTTTGAGACAGGGTTTCTCTGTGTAGCCCTGGCTGTCCTGGAACTCGCTCTGTAGACCAGGCTGGCCTCGAACTCAGAAATCTGCCTGCCTCTACCTCCCAAGTGTTGGGATTAAAGGTGTGCGCCACCACTGTCCGACAAGAATTGTCTTTTTAAAAGAGCCCCTCTGAAGGGTTGGCCAGGTGGCCTCCTCAAGGACCCTACCTCATTTCTCTTCATTTGCTTTGTGTGTCTCCCCCCCCACCCCCCACCCCTGGTACCAACATTTATTGGAAAGATAACACAAAAGGTGTTTTCTGGAACAAATCCTTACACACACACACACACACACACACACACACACGCCCGTAGTATTAACTGGGCAATTTGGGCTAACCCATGCCCTTGAAGGTACTAACCTTGGTTAAACTCAGAGGGCACAGAATTTGGACAGACCTCTTTTGGTGTCCATTGGTGGTGGGGTGCTGCCCAGAGGTCATCACCTCATTAATATGGCTTCCAAGGCCCATTTCATTCAGGGGTGGTTGTTGATTCTGCTGGAGATGAAGGTGCAGATGCAACTGATAACCTTGCGCCCATTTCAGGTGGAGATTGGCTTTGGCGCCATGTTTTTGAAAATGGTTTGGGACACTGATATTTACCAGACAATGTTGACTGTGCTGACCGTCATTGGCATGTATACCATCACAGGTGAGGTTGCTCTAACCACACGTGAATGTATACTGACCCAAACACTCAGCGAAGTACTAGGAACTACTGAGTTTCCCCAAGTCTGTGGGTGTCAGGAAGTATGACAGGGACGGAGGTACCTCTAGAAATCATATTAGGTTGGAATGATCTCATCAAAGAGTGATTGATAGACAGGTCAGCAGCGATCACGTTTATGACAGAATGGGACATGACACTGTGGGTGACCAGGTAGCAAAGTGGGAGCACACAAAGAAAATGGAGGGAAATGAGGTAGGTCCTCAAGGAGGCCACCTGGTCAAGCCTTCAGATGGGTTCTTTTAGAAAGGTGTTTCTCAGAAATGGCCCCTGGAGGCACTATGGGCCGTGGACATCAACATGGTTTCCGGAGGCAGCACAGGCTACTTAAGTCTGTATGCCCCATCCCCCACCTCCAAGCATAACGCTCCATAGACATCAACATGGCCTCTGTCAGCGACACAGACTGTGGACATCCCAGTGATAGGAATATTGAAGAATAGCATAATTTTCGGTTACTGATGGGAATGGGGGTAGGGAGGGACTCTCTCCTGTCTCTGAGGCTGGGCTCTGTAAGTTTGACCAGCTCCAGTGACTATATGGAAACAGCTTGGACTTTAAATAATTTTATTGGCGGGGAGGCCACCAGGGTGGGCGGAGGCAGACCTGGAAGTACTGGGAAGTAAGAGTGATTGGGATACATTATATGAAATTCCCAAATGATCAATAAAGATACTGTGTTATATTAAAAAGGCAAATCTCACCCATGCAGCCTCTGCCTAGGGTAGGAGCTCTCAACAGTCATTTTATTCTACACAGTCTAACCAGAGGTCAAGGAGAGATAATCAGAGGGGTAGGAAGACATCAGCAGGTTGCCCAGTAGTGGCAAGGAGTCTAAATTGGCTTTTTCTTCCTGTCGATGTTTGGTGATGCTTGGAGACGGTTTGGGTTCTTAAAACTGGGCAGGGACTGAGGGAAGGTGATATCCAGCTGGTAGAGACCAGGGACCGTGCTAATGGCTGACTGAATCTCTGGGATCAAAGATGTACATGTTTGATTAGGAAAATGGTCAGAGTTTAATTATATATATATATATATATTAGCTGTCTTCAGACACACCAGAAGAGGGCATCAGATCCCACTACAGATGGTTGTGAGCCATCATGTGGTTCTGGGAATTGAACTCAGGACCTCTGGAAGAGCAGTCAGTGCTCTTAACCGCTGAGCCATCTCTCCAGCCAATTATTTATTTAAAAAAACAAAACAAAACATGGAGAGCAAAGAAAAATTGGGACATGGAAAGTGGACGTATTCTACTGCTTCGATGTGTCTGTCTTCTGTGGCTGTTGTTGTCTGGTGGGTAACATCATTTGAACACAGGAAGGGACTGTTAGTAGAGTCAAGACAAACACACCTGAAACAGATGAGCGGTGCATTAACTTGGGGACCGCCCTCAACTGCTCTTTTATCACATTACCAAAATGTAGGTACAGGCAGTATGATTTCTGAAACACCACATTTACACCTTCAGAATTTATTCCATTGCTTTTAGTAGGAGTTTTATTGGTTTAACAAAATTGGCAAAACTGAAAAAAAAAATCCTCCCAAAGCCCACAAATTATGGAAGCGAGGGAGGGAAGGAGGGAGGGAGGGGGATGAGTTAGACTTAGCAGATGTAAATCTGTAAGGAATCTGAAAGGAGGTCGGGAGGGGGGCAGGGCATACAGAGCATACAGAGCATACAGAGCAGGCAACTATGAGCAGGAAGTACTTGTGGTTTTCATTTTCTTTTTTTCTTCCTCTTCAGGTGGCCTGGTCACTGTGGCTTACGTTGAGGCCTTACAAGCTGGTATTATGATTTTGGGCTCAGCCTTGTTAATGGGTTATGGTGAGTAAGCGTCCCCCCCCCCCCCGCCAGCCCCCAGGCACAATCTTTGAATCTAGGCTTACACGGGCGTGGGGGTGGGGTTGTCATGAGCTGCTGCATCTTAGGGATGAAGATGAAGTGACTGAATTAGTCAGAACCCAAGAGCAAGTCAAAGGTGAGCAGGTCAAAGGTCATGCCGAAAGTTCTGAAGGCAGCCTCACTGCAGGGGTAAGGCGAGTGAAGTGGTAAAGTGCTGATGGTGGACTCCAGGGCTGTGGTCCATCTTGCCCCTCCCCAGCCCATGGGTTATTCTTGATCTCCAGTTTAAAAGCCCTTCCGTTTGCCAGATCCGATCCAGAAGAGCCACCCCCAGCTGTGTGAGTCTACACATTCAAATCATGCTGTCTCATAGATCTCAATGATTGTTTCACAAATAAATCACACACACTCCACCCAAAAGTTCTGGCGCTCACACAAAGTGTCCTTTAGAGAAAGGATAGTCCAAAGATTTACTAAATGAGAATGAATTAATAGCCGATATGGAGTGTTCAGTGGAGTGGAGGCGACACACATGCTTGTGGTATATATGCAGCCTCAGAGAGAAGACATTAAACACTCCACCATTTACTACTAGCTGTAAGCTGTCTGGAGATATCTGCGCATGCGTGCAGAGTCCTTTCGGTCCCACTTTGCTCAGACTGTTTATCCTGAGTGACTTTTGAGTTGTAACAAATGGGACATACACACACTACACAATACACCCTACACACACACACACACACACACACACATTTTCCCTCAGGTTTTCATGTTACACTTTGAATGGCACTGACATTTAGAATGTTACTTCAGACTAACCTTCTTGAAATGACCCCAGCTTAGATAAGAGCTTAAGTTTACAATCTCAGTGCTGGGTGGCGACTGTATTTCTTCACCTTGCTCCAGCCAGTAAGGGTTTTGCTCATTTTAACAGGCTGAAAAGATGTCTCATTTTTCAGAGTTGTTTTACTTCTTAAAGCCCAGATACGGTAAGATTGAGCACTTTTTTGGTTAATTTAGTTTCCTTTTTCATTATTGGCTTATGATGCTTACTTTCTTTCTAGAACTTCCTTTTGGCCACTGATACATGAGAGCGGCTGTGGGCATGAAGCGAATCTGTTCTTTCAAACTGAGAGCCAGTCTCTGTGTAGTATTGCGCATGCCCATGGGCAAGGCTGGAGGAGTACGCATGTGCAGAGTGTGGCAAGAGGCTGAAGAGAGTCTGTTGTTTCGCTCTAGCACTTTCGGCTTTATTTTCTATCGCTAGGATTCCCAACTCTCTTCCTGATGTTGGGCTAGAAGGGCCCAGAAATCCTAATCTGCACACCCGACAATGTTGTGGCCACACAGCCTCACTTGGCTTTTACAACTTTTATTTATTTATTTTTATTTATTTATTTATTTTTGTGAACTTCATGTGCGAATACTGTATCCCATTTCCCTCCTCTCTTCTCTCCCGCCATTTCCCACTGTGTCCTCTGCCATGCCTTCTCAAGTTCATGACCCCTTACTTTTAAATTGCTATTTTTACATGTATGCATATGTAAATTTATAAACACAAGAGTGTTGCTTGTCTGCAAATGTGTTTAAGACTGATTGAATAGAATTGGATAACCTATCAGCAGGCTTGCAGAAGACTGATTCTCCCTGTCTCAGCATCCATGAATCACTTGTAGCTCTTCATCTAGGCATGAGACTTTGACCTTTGGAACGAAAATGAGAAATGAGATACTCTTTCAGCCTATCAGATAAGCAAAATTCTTAAAGTCTTAAAACATCAAGTACTGGCTGGAACAGGGTTAGGAAATAAATTAGTCTCCTTTCCCACCTCCACATGGGCATGCCAACTGTTGGTGTCATCAAACAGGCCTCGTTTAAGTGACCAAACTGTTGAGATTTCACAGACTCGGCTTCCTTCCCATATATAGAAGACACTTACAGAAGACCTTCAAGTCTTACAGTTCTTGCAATCTTTCTGCCAGCTTCTTCTGAGACATTCCTTATAGGTTTAGGGGCTGCCCAGAGATGTATCAGTTGGGGCTAGGCACTGTACTTACTGGAAGGAGCTATGCAAACTGCGGGGGGGGGGCAATACTCCTGCCTAGTTGTAATGTGTGTGGACCACAACAATGACAATAATGGCAAGATAACCCCAAAGTGCAGGAGTAACACTTATATCTTGGGTGTAACCAACAGACACCTAGTTAGACTTACAGCCCTCTTAATAGGAGGGGATTCATGGCAGTACTGTAAACCTAGCCCACTACTTATGGCTGAGGAGGCCATGGATCCTAATTTATTACTGCCATTGCCTCAATGCAGTATCATTTCTAACTACATTCTAAATACTCATCCTTATCCACACAGACAAGTGTAGCTCTCGCCCCTCATCAAACAAGCTTCTTTTTTTGAGGCAAAGGGAAACCATTGCAGAAATCTACTCATCTGGCTGCTTACATGGATCCTGAGAATCTGCACTCAGGTCCTCATCAATATGTAAGAAGTGCTCTTATCCACTGAGCTACCTCCCTAGCCTTCAGTTTAAGACATAATGTAACTTGTACATTTCAAAATTTGAGTTCAAATGTACTTTGTATTTCTTCTCCTATCTTGTTCAAATGTATTTAAATCCTTCAATGTTCATAAAGATATTCTCCTAATTCTGTATTCTATCTTTTGTTATTGGACATGAATTTGCTTTTCATAAATGCTATGATATGCCTTTTATTAATTTTATACTCTTTCTTTGGCTAATCTTAACTTCCAGTTAGATCTGAATTCATATAAAAACTGAGCCTGTTTCAAGGGAACATGCATTTACATGCCAAGATAAAATAAAACATAGTTAAGTAGATGTTTTAGTAGATTTTAAATACTACTTTAATGTTAAGATTTTGTACCACCTAGGACATTAAGGGAGAGTGCCATAAGTTCTGAAGATGGTGTGCACCATGCAGGAAGAGCTGCAGTGGGCAAGCGAGCTCTCTGGAAACGGCCTACCGTCCTGCTCAGCTGCGATGGGTGTGCTCTTGTGAGGCATGACCCCAGAGACTTCATCCCAGGATTGATTCTTGCTCTTGATGTGCCTTCGAATGTTTGTCATTGCTGTTGTCTTAGTTAGGGTTTTACTGCTGTAAACAAACACCATGACCAAGGCAGCTCTTCTAAGGACAACATTTAATTGGGGCTGGCTTATAGGTTCAGAGGTTCAGTCCATTATCATCCAGGTGGGAACATGGCAGCATCCAAGCAGACATGGTGCAGGAGGAGCTGAGAGTTCTACATCTTCATCTGAAGGCTACTAGGAGAATATTGACTTCCAGGCAGCTAGAATGAGAGACTTATAATACACACCCGCAGTGACACACCTACTCTAGCAAGGCCACACCCACTCGAACAAGGCCACACCCACTCCAACAAGGCCACACC
>JADRCH010000082.1:9306948-9405659 GCA_019843965.1 Rhynchomys soricoides
CACATCCTGGTGTGATTACTTCCTGGGTAGATGACTAGATGAGTTAATGATTTTATGGAATTTCTGACTTGATTTACGTGGTTTAGGAAGTTAGCTTGACTTAAATAGTTTCGGGAGAGCTAGGGTAGTTGATAGAAAGTATAAAGTTAGGAAGTTAGGACAGGTGACAGAAAGTTTTAAGTTAGAATAAGAATGAAGTTTGCCCTGTCCTGATAGTATAGCGAAAGGTCACGTTAAAGTGAACAAAGAAAGCATCCACTCCAGGTTAGGCCTGAGTTCCTTGATCTTGTGATCTGGGGGTGAGGCAACAGGTTTTTGCTGTGTACCAGGTTATAATAAAGAGCAAATAATCCTACTATGAGTAAAAGAACAGAAAACAGATGATTAGCCATCCTCCCCGATCAGAACTTCAAAAATAAGATGTGAGATAGATGACCTGCTCCTTAGTAAGTACAGGTTGCTGTCAACCAAGCACACGGAGAAACTTGCTGCTACAGGCTTGATCTGCTTAAACTTTGTTAATAAGTGACTAAAATTAGCTTTGCGGTCACAGTGAACTTGTGGAGAGAAAGATAGGTGGGGATTGTTAAGAGAGACATAAGTTTCATATAAGAAATGTGTAATCAATATCCTGTTGTGATTTCTTTTTGTATAATGATTCTAATCTGTTTTCAAAGAATATGTTTTTGTGGTGACTGTCTCTGGAAAATGTGTAACTTGTGGCGATGAAGTAATTTTCTTCCTAATAGAAAAAAACTAGCCAGGCAGTGGTGGCACACCCCTTTAATCCCAGCCCTTTTGGGTGCTGGAGAGATGGCTCAGTGGTTAAGAGCACTGACTGCTCTTCCAAAGGTTGTGAGTTCAAATCCCAGAAAGCACATGGTGGCTCACAACCATCTGTAATGGGATCTGATGCCCTCTTCTGGGGTGTCTGAAGACAGCTATAATGTTCTTTAAAAAAATCCCAGCACTTGGGAGGCAGAGGTAGGTGGATTTCTGAGTTTGAGGCCAGCCTGGTCTACAGAGTGAGTTCCAGGACAGCCAGGGCTATACAGAGAAACCCTGTCTCGAAAAACAAAACCAAACAAAAAACAAACAAACAAAAAAACAAATCAAACAAAAACAAAAAACAAAAAAAACTTTGTCTTAGGGGCTAAGAAAGGGTTAAGAGAAGAAATAAGTTGCTGGAGCTTGTCTTTTGCTTCCAGCATTCTCTGTGTGTGTGTGTGTGTGTATGAGTGTATGTGTGTGTGTGTGTGTGAGTGTGTATGAGTGTATGTGTGTGTATGTGTGTGTGAGTGTGCATGAGTGTATGTGTGTGTGTGAGTGTGTGTGAGTGTGCATGAATGTATGTGTGTGTGAGTGTGTGTATGTGTACGAGTGTATGTGTGAGTGTGTGTGAGTGTGTATGAGTGTATGTGTGAGTGTGTGTGAGTGTGTATGAGTGTGTGTGTATGAGTGTATGTGTGAGTGTGTGTGAGTGTGTATGAGTGTGTGTGTGAGTGTGTATGAGTGTATGTGTGTATGTGTGTGAGTGTGTATGAGTGTATGTGTGTATGTGTGTGTGAGTGTGTATGAGTGTATGTGTGTGTGTGTGTGTGTGTGTGTGTGTGTTTGATTCTCTCCTTTTCTCTAATCACTGGCTGCCAAACCCAGCAGCCCCTGTCAGTATTTGGACCTACCCCTGTCAGTTGCTCTCAGTGCTGACCTCCATCAACTGCCTGCCTCAGTTTACTCTGTGATGCCAAAGCTGGTCTTTGATATGGAGGAAAGTTTAACTTAAGATGTGTAACATTTTGTTGGCATCTAAGGAACATGGGATGTTAATTTATTTTTAAATCCAAGATTCCTTTGATAATTTATGATGGAATTTCAGTTAAAAATTGGTGTGAAACCAATGTTTTCTGTTTCTACGGATAAAAATCCTAGGAGCCTACTGCCTTTAGGCATGGCCAGATCCAGGGTTATGGATGGACCAGGTAGACAAAAGATCTCCCAGATGTTGCACTAACAAGAACCCAGAGGAAGTAATACTTCTGACATCCTCGGCAGAATCCTAAAGCATATTCTCTCTAGTCCAGCAAGGGGCTTGTGTGTATTCCTCACTTACTGGTCACTGACCAGGAGACAGGGAATGTCAGCTAAGCCAGTGTCCCCCAGAAGACTGGGAAAGGGGACAATTTGACTTATGCTACTTAACGCACACAAGCACACCTTCGAAAGTGGGGTTCTGAAACCAGATCAAGGTGGTGGGGTTCTAAGCACACAATCCAGTGTCCACTGAATTTCTTCTGGCTGGAAGGGCCAGCCTTTTCTTGCACCCATGAGGCATGGATCAAACACTACTCTTAGAGTTTATAGTGGAGGACAGAAGGTCACACTGGGTCTTATTTCCAGTGTTGGGTCTTCAGTTGTGTTGTTTATGGTATTCATCAAGGAACTGATAAATACCGTTTTTTTTTGCTTTGATTTTGTTTCCAAAGCCTTTCACCAAGTGGGAGGGTATCCGGAGCTGGTGAACAAGTACTCGGAAGCCATCCCAAGTATGATCCAGGAGGGGAACTGGACCGCCCAGCCAGAGTGCTACATGCCTCGTCAAGATGCTTTCCATATCTTCCGAAGTTGTGTCTCTGGAGACATCCCCTGGCCTGGACTCATCTTAGGTGCCACTACGGTCTCTCTGTTCTATGGGTGTGCTGATCAGGTAATTAAATACATGATCACTGAAGTCACTGTCCTTTAGTGTCCTAAAGGACACTAAAATGCAGGCTACCTCGGCTTATCTTCTTGCTCATGGTTGGTCTCCTAATCTGTAATCGTTGCCTCAAGAACTTTGTAAGAAATACTTTTTCCCCAGTTGATATAAATGGTGAAATTCATTCTTGTTTAAGTTTTTATGATACTTTAGCCTTGATAATATGTTTTTGAAGTACTCTCTAGCTTTTGTGATTTGGAGGTCTTAGCTTTATATGAAACTTCCAGGTGTATTTCTGTTTTCTAAGCTATTGATATCTTTTATGCTTTTTTTGAGAATTTCATACATGAGTTCTGTCTTTACATAATTTATACCCCTCCTTCTCTCCCCTTCCCACTCCTCCCATGTCCCCCAGCTCCGTCTCAGTTCACGACCTTTTACAAAATTATTACCATTACATATATGTGGTCTGCTGATTCCAGTGTGGCTCACAGGGACTTGGGATTAGATAAGATATAGGGGCATGGCTGGGACTGAAGAAGAATGATTCTCCTTTTCTCAATAGCCATTGATTGCTTATAACCCTTCATCTAGGGGTGGGGCACTGTGAAATTTCCCTCATCTACCAGTGGCATGTCAACTGGTGGTATCATTTTTCAGGCTTTGCTTAAGCAGCTATATTGTTGAGATTTGTGTGTGTGTGTGTGTGTGTGTGTGTGTGTGTGTGTGTAGCTTTCTTGATACATAAAGAAGATGTGTTAATCCTCTGGCTCTTACAAAATTTCTCCCTCCTCTTCAATGTGCCATGAGCCTTAAGTTTAGGACCTGCACTGCAGATGTATCATTTGGGGTTGGGTACCTGTGGTGGCTTGAGTAAGAATAGCCCCCATGGGCTCATGGATTCGATTGAGTAATCTCAGGGAGTGGCACTGCTTGGGAAGGCATGGCCTTGTTGGAGTGGGTGTGGCCTTGTTGGAGTGGGTGTGGCCTTGTTGGAGTGGGTGTGGCCTTGTTGGAGGAGGTGTATCACTGGGGGAGGGCTTTGAGATTTCAAAAGCCCAAACCAGGTCTGGTGTCACTCTTTCTGCTGCCTTTGGATTTTGACCTAGAACTCTCAACCTACTTCTCTAGCACCATGTCTGCCTGTGTGCTACTGTGCCCCCCACCATGATGATAATAGACCTGTACTGGCTGGTTTTGTGTCAACTTGACACAAGCTGGAGTTATCACAGAAAAAGGAGCTTCTGTTGAGAAAATGCCTCCATGAGATCCAACTGTAAGGCATTTTCTCAATTAGTGATCAAGGGGAGAGGGCCCCTTGTGGGTGGTGCCATCCCTGGGCTGGTAGTCTTGGGTTCTATAAGAAAGCCAGCTGAGAAAGCCAGGGGAAGCAAGCCAGTAAGCAGCATTCCTCCATGGCCTCTGCATCAGCTCCTGCTTCCCGACCTGCTTGAGTTCCAGTCCTGACTTCCTTTAGTGATGAACAGCAACATGGAAGTGTAAGCTGAATAAACCCTTTCCTCCCCAACTTATTTCTTGGTCATGATGTTTGTGCAGGAATAGAAACCCTCACTAAGATAGGACCAAATCTCTGAAATCGTGAGCCAGCCCCAGTTAAATGCTTTCTTTTATAAGAGTTGCCTTGGTCACAGTGTTTCTTTACAGTACTCAAACACTAAGACAGCATTTGTAGTGGGCTTTATCTGCTGGAAAAAAAAAAGCCTCTTTGACAAGGGATGGGAACAACATTAATTGGTGGGGGAGGAAGGATTGGAGGAACCAGAGGGATAAGGGACACACCAGGAGAACAGCCCACAGAATCAACTGACTGGGACTCATGGGAACTTGCAGAGATCAGAGGACCTGTAGGGGTCTCACCTAGGTCCTCTGCATACATGTTATGTCCGAGTGGCTTGGCGTTCTTGTGGAAATCATAACAGTGGGCGCAGAGGCTGTGCCTGACTTTTTTGCCTCCTCGTGGGGCCCTTTCCCTCCTACTGGGTTGCCTTGTCTAGCCTTGATGTGATGGCATGTGCCCGGTCTTGTAGCTTGTTATGTCATGTGTTTGTTTAGACTCAGCTGGATGTATTTGCACATATCCGTGCATACGCATAACACATATATGTATTTCACAATAATAAAGAAGAGCTGATCAACTTGAGAGTAGGGGTGTCGGTGGGAGGGAGGGGCTGGGACGAGGGTAGCTGGGGAGGACTGGAAGGAGGAAAGGGAAGAGGGAGATGATGTAGTTCTGTAGGAAGCACAGCTTAGAGAAAGCATTAGAGGAACTGGTAAACCCACAGAACAAACAGCGAATCCCGTAATTATCTGTCTGGGGTCGAAGGGCTCGCATGTTTATGTTCCACCAGCTTTGCAGCCTGCAAGAGCCATCTCTGGGCTGCTTCAATTCTGTGTGAAGCTCTCTTCGAAAGATATCACACGGCTCTGGCATCTCTAACATCTTGAGGTCTTCATGAAACCCAGGATTCACTTTCATAGGGTCATGCAACAGCCTCTCGGGGCTCTTTTTTACTCGGGGCCTTCCCTGCCACACACTTCAACTGCTCTCTGAGACTGGAGGAAGAGCCCACGAATCCACTCACTTCTGCATTCCTCACGCCTCCAAAGGCAAGCTCTATGGACAGCTCAGGGTGGATCCTGGCCCCTTTGAGACCTGCATCGGTAGCAGCTTTGTTTGTTTGTTTGTTTGTTTGTTTGCTTTTTCCCCTGAGACAGGGTTTCTCTGTGTAGCCCTGACTGTCCTGGAACTCACTCTGTAGACCAGGCTGGCCTCGAACTCAGAAATCCACCTGCCTCTGCCTCCCAGTGCTAGGATTAAAGGTGTGGGCCACCACTGCCGCCGGTAGCAGCTTTTTAAGGCGGCACATGCCTTTAATCCCAGTGTTTGAGAGGCAGAGGCAGGTGTATCTCTGAGTTTGAGGCTAGCCTGCTCTACACATGGAGTTCCAGGACAGCCAGAGCTACACAGAGAAAACCCTGTCTTGAAAACAAAACAAACAAACAAACAAGCAAGCAAAAGAAACCCAAAATCCATTTGCTTTCTATGAGCAGAAAATGCCTTAGGTTGTCTTAGCTCGGTGAGCCTTGCTTTGTTCTAGCCTGGATCAGGCCTCTCCTCCACGGTGCTAATCTCCTTAACAGTTTGTCCTCTCTTCCTGTGTGCCTCCTGGCAGTAACGTTGAGCTTCCTGGTGCTCCTTCTCCCTCTCCAAACATCTTTGAATTTATTTATGTCCAACTGTGTTCTTTTTAAACATGGGTATGTATTAGTAATAACGACCATGCCACTGACTGAACATCGTCCTGTTTTAAAACCTCCATGTCAGAAACTTTTAAATTTAGCAATGGGTAAATCCTTAGTTTAGCCCGGTTCTTTAATGGCCTCTGTTGAGGCCTGATCTTTTAACATAAATGTAGCCATTTTGTATCTTGTCTCGATTTTGCCCATAAGGTGAAATTAAGTTCAGGTTCTCAGACTCCATTTCCCAGAAGTAATTATCCATCCATAGCCGAAGCTGAAGAATGTTACTAATAAGCCAAAAAGTTACGATTGAAACATTTCTATTTTGTTATCTCAGTGTTCTGAAATTCCCCTGTTCACTGCCGGTCTATCACCCTTCTTACCTTACTCAGGACCCATCAGCTTAAAGGTCAGCTGACAGTACTTTGTCTAGTAATATTGCTCTCCTTCTTTTCTTTTAAACCTTTGAGCCTGGTTTTTCCTATAAAAAGAATCCAATGTGGTAGGGAGGAGGCACCATGGCTTGCTTCTATATTATATTGTATATAATATTATTATTAATATTAATATTGAAGTAGGATTTTCTAGGTAGCTCTGGTTGTCCTGGAATGTACAAGATCAGACTGGCCTTGGATTCAGAGATCTTCCTGCCTCTGCCTCCCGAGTTGCTGGGATTAAAGTTGTGTACCACCACACCCTGTTTTATTATTTTGAGATACGTCATGAGATAATGTCTCCCCGTGGCTTTTTCAAACATCCTAAGTGGCATTGACCTCTTCTCTCTCCTTCCCACTGCCTCTGCTTTTTCCATGTTAGCTTTCTTTCATTCACACTGTTGATTTTTATCAGTTTTGTTTTTTATATTGCTGCCCAATCAAGTCAGCCAAAATCCCAGGATAGACGAGGGAGAAACTTGTGAGTCCCCACCCCTAACAGAGGAGCTATTTGCAGCCGATAGCTTCTGAGGGAGGAGAATTGATCTGTCTGAGGTGTGGCCACAGTAGGTTGCCCACACTCCAGTGACTGGCATTACACTCATGTACATATAGGCAGCACTGACAGGACTTATTGATTTACGATGAAAAAAAAAAAAAAAAGCCAGAAACTTGGGAGGGGGATATGCTGGAGGAGATGATCCAGAGGACGTTGCAGGGTGGCAATGTGGAATGGATATGATCATATTTCATTGCAGACACGTGTGAAATTTTCAAAGATTAAAAAATATCTTACCGCCGGGTAGTGGTGGCGCACGCCTCTAATCCCAGCACTTGGGAGGCAGAGGCAGGTGGATTTCTGAGTTCGAGGCCAGCCTGGTCTACAGAGTGAGTTCCAGGACAGTCAGGGCTACACAGAGAAACCCTGTTTCGAAAAACAAAAACCAAACCAAACCAAACAAACAAACAAAAAAACCAAACCAAAACAAAAGATCTTATCCAACGAAGCCAAGGGCTAGGGTTGTAACTCAGTCATAGAGTCTCTACTTAGCTTTCAAAGTTCTGAATTTGATTCCGAGCACTGTAATCAGCATCACCACCACCACCACCACCACCACCATCACCACCATCATCAATAAAACAAAAGAAAACTAAAATAAAGGTTGACCCCACAGATTGTAGTTAATCTGTCTGAAGACACTGAATCATGCAGAAGACAGCAGGAGTATTGATTTACTTTATGTCGTTTCCGTGTTGAGAACACAAGGCTGCTTACTAAAATCACAGGGGTAGAATCCATAACCACCTAAACTGTGAGGGAATTTTTCTAAGAGAAAGCAAAATTGTCATGCTGGGGATGGAACCCAGGATCATAACGATGCCAGACAAATGCTCCAATAGAAACTTAACTAAGAAGGAAACAGGCAGAAAACTGTAAACAGCTTGGCTCAGCAGCGTATTAAAGTGACCCTTCTGTCAGTTACAGCTCATAATAGGCGGATGAGCTCAGGACTCCCGGTGGGCGCATTTATGTCGCCCCCCCTCAGCTTAGGAAGCCATTTCTGCTCTGTGCTTTTGGCTCCGCAGGAGACCAGCTGTTCTGTGCCCACTTCTGGTTAGGATTCACCATGATTCCTGGATCAGGCATTTCCTCCCATTTCAGTGGTTGTAAAAGCCCCCGGTTCCTTTTGTTTAGGCATGGCACCCTCTTTCCCTCTGTAATCTCAAGAAGACGTGTTTGAATGGCAGTGGCAGTTTCCACAGTGTTTCTTTCACACAATTTCAAGTTTGGTTCTTCCCGTGGGAGACTAGCTGTTCTGTGGCCAGGAACTGTAGCCAGTGTTCCCTCCATACGCTCAACATTGGCACCTGTCCCCACGGAGGCAGCTGCCTGTAGCTCTCTCACATGGGGCAGTATCTTAATTCCATGCTTCCCCAATCATTAAACATATACTTTGAAAATAAAGAAAATTAAAAAAAAAAAAAAGAAAAGGAAATCCTATCTGCTGATCCTCTTACTGTTAAATCACATTACTGCATCGATTTACTCCTGGTGGATTTTTTTCCTAGACACAATACCCCATTGTACACACTGTTTTATATCCTGTGCCTTTAAGTCACTATGGGCATATTTCCCCACTGTTTAATGTTCTTTAAAAATATGGCATTTGGACGGTCTGATCGCTCTATCTTGTCTTCTATCTTACCCTTCCCTTCTCAGTGGGTCTCCACCCTGTGGCTGTTCCATTCTCTTTGGCTGACACTGTGATGTCTCTTACAGCACTGGCACCAAGGAATTGGTGCCAAAACAATGGGAAAAATCTATATTTTCTTTTCGTCTGTGAAATGGGGTTTGATTATGTAGCCCTGGCTGGCCTGGGACTCTCTACACAGACCAGTATGCCCTCAGACTCAAGAGATCCATTTCCCTCTGCCTACTGAGTGCTGGGATTAAGGACATGTGCCTTCGAACCTGGCAGGAAAGTCTATATATGAAAAGGCTGTAGAGCCAGCGGTGGTGGCACACACCTTTGATCCCGGCATCAGGAGACAGAGGCAGTCGGATCTGAGTTCAAGGCCATCCTGGTCTACAGAGTTCCAGGACAAGCCAGGGCTGTCTTGGGGTGGGGTTTGGGGTAGGGGAGAATATCCTGAAAGAAAAGACTGTAGGTCTGAGCCGGACAGTGGTGGCACACACTTTTAATCCCAGCACTTGCGAGGCAGAGGCAGGCAGATTTCTGAGTTCGAGGCCAGCCTGGTCTACAGAGTGAGTTCCAGGACAGCCAGGGCTACACAGAGATACCCTGTCTCGAGAAAAAAAAAAAAAAAAAAAAAAGAGAGAGAGAAAAGGTCATAGGTGCTCATTTTGGTTTTGATGTTTGCTTGAACACTTGGTTATGTCCACAGCCTTACCTTTAATCTCATCAGTCACAAGGGCCTACTCCTCCTGTGTGGCAGGAAAGAGGAAGTCTTCCTCATGCCGGGGGCTTGTGAGCCTTACATTGTTACAGCTGGCATGCAATGCTAGCAGTGAGGCCTAAACCATACATGATGACTTCATCGCATCCATTAGCAGTGAATGGGGCAAGATGTGCTCATTTGTAACCTATGTCTCTCTAACCCAGGATGGCCCACAGACATACGGCTGAAGGCTGAGCACCTTAGCCAAACCCCAGCAGACTGCGCATCATGCTGCTGCCACAGCAGAGACAAGTATCTTATCTGTTCTGAGGTAGCCCAGCCCCAATACACCTCTGACTCCGTCCACTCTCCTCTCCTTGGCAGGTTTCTGTCCAGCGGTTTCTGGCAGGAAAGAGCAGGCTTCACATGGAAGGCGGCTGCCTCTTGTGCGGCTACTTAAAGCTGCTTCCCATGTTCCTCATGGTGATGCCGGGGATGATCAGCCGTATCCTGTTCCCAGGTAAATTCTTGATTCCGTCACGGTCTCTAGGTGACCTGGAGGACTTTTGAAGTATGGTGTCTCCCAATACGGTGAAGTTATTGGGGTTGCCTCGAGGGCCTCTTTAGAATGTGTTTGAGTAGACGAGCAGCAATACAGACATTCCAAGGTGAGAAGCAGGCAAAGAACAGATGAAGCAGGCAAAGAACGGATGAAGGCATTTCCCCATGGCCCAGTCATGTTCCTCCCCACCAGAGGCCCAGCCACAACTTTGGAGCACAGTCTTTAGGAGTTTGG
The DNA here is from genome assembly GCA_019843965.1 of Rhynchomys soricoides. Lineage (NCBI taxonomy): Eukaryota > Metazoa > Chordata > Mammalia > Rodentia > Muridae > Rhynchomys > Rhynchomys soricoides. The sequence continues at coordinate 9,317,036 of JADRCH010000082.1, forward strand.
GCTGCTCTGTCCCATTGCAGGCCTCATGCCGTGTGCCTCAGGTGCTGAACTGGGATCTCTTCGTTACAGTCAGTGTTTCCCACAGCCCCAGACTGAGCATTCACGGAGCTTGCTGAACACAAGAAACCATCTGGAAGTGGCTGCTTCAGAAAGAAAGACTGGGAAAAAGGCCCACATTCTTGCTACTAAATACTACGAACAACTTGCCTGCCTCTCCTAATGAGTGATCAGAATTCCGTAATGTATTTCATCCCCATGTTGACGGACTGTTGCTAGCTTGACCTGTCTCTCAGAGTCTTGCTTATCGGTTAGGTAAGGGACCAGTTACTTTGGTAGGTAGTAAGTGTTGAGTGTTTCTGTTGCTGTAATTAAAGAAACTTGAAGAAGGAAAGGGTTTACTTCATCTTACGCCTCCAGGTAACAGTCCATCACTGAGGGACGTCTGGGCAGGGACTCCCGACAGGAACCTGGAGGCAGGAAATGAAACTGGCCAAGGAAGAAAACCACTTGTTGGCTTGCTCTTCCTCATGGCTTTCTTATACAACCCAGAACCTTCCACTGCCCAGGGGTGGCACTGCCCACAGTGGGCTGGGTCCAACCCCCATCAATCATTAATTAAGAAATTGGTTCACGGATTTGCCTATGGGTCAATCTGATGGGGAGATTTCCTCGACTGATGTTCTCTTTTCCCAGATGACCCTAGCTTGTGTTAAGTTCACACAAAAACAAAACGAAACAAAACAAAATAAAACAAAACAACCCAAAAAGCCTAGCAGCCCAAGTAGATTGGGTGAATTCTAGCACTGCACCCTGCCAAGTGCTTTTGTCAAGGTAAAAAAAAAAAAAAATGGAGAACAGTTCTTAGGGTTAAGTCACGTGAGCAGCAGCCATCTCTCACTCTACCTCACTCATTGGGACCTTTGAAAGCCTTGTAGAGTTTCTGTGGCTTGCTCTGGGGCCAGTAGAAGGACAGAGCATCGACTTCCTGGATCCCAAGTCCCAGCTCTTCATTCCTTTGTATAGAAGGATCATGGATCGAATAACCCTAAGGTGGATCAGGAGTCTGACACCTACCTGTCCAAGTACAATTCCTAATCCGCTTCCCTTCCCCCAAGCTCAGGGTTGAGAGCCCAACAGGCAGGAGGTTGATCTAACCCATACTTGTCTCTGCAGATCAAGTGGCATGCGTCGTGCCTTCGGAATGTCAGAAGTTCTGTGACCGAAGAACTGGTTGTAGTGCCCTGGCTTACCCAATGCTGGTCTTAGGAGTGATGCCTCGTGGTAAGAAGTGGGCCTCTCCACCAAGAGTTCCATGACTCCCATTGCAAAGGCAGGTAGGAGGAGGAGCCTACAGGAATGGCTTCCTTACCAGCCAGCCCATCACTCTATAGTAGAGGCAAGCGTGTGTTGGGAGTGGTTAGCGTTGGAACAAGCTTTCCTAACTCAGGTAGGAGCTAGGCCTCTGCCCTCTCTTTCCTTCCCATGCTGAAGTACACATCCTCACGGAGGCACAGCCTGTACACACTTGATTGTGTTATTTAGGCCACCTGCTCATTTATTCAGAAAACTGGTTCCACACAGCATAAGTCTTTGTTGTAAGCCCTTAGGAGACAAAACAACATCAAGAACAGTGTTGTCCTCAAACTGTTTGTTATACTGTGGGGTTAAAGAGCCAGGCAGTTACTCAGCAGTCAGCCACCGTTCTTTAACAGACGGCAGTGAGCCTTCACATTTCCCTCACCAGATTCCAATGAAATGACCAAATAAATTTTTTAAAAGATTTATTTATTTATTATATGTAAGTACACTGTAGCTGTCTTCAGACACTTTTTCTTCTCTCTCCCACCCCACTTGCTCTGGCCCTGCTCACTCCTGCCCCACTTGCTGTTGCTGTCTTCAGACACCCCAGAAGGGCGCATCAGATCTCATTGCGGATGGTTGAGCCACCATGTGGTTGCCGGGATTTGAACTCAGGACCTTTGGAAGAGCAGTCAGTGCTCTTAACCACTGAGGCATCTCTCCAGCCCCCCAAACAAATATTTTTAAAGAAAAAAAAGTTTCTGTCATCCCTGGAGATCAACATTTCCATCAACTCCAATACAGACTGAGGGAGACAGTGACCACACTACAGTCTAGGAAGGGAGCTGTCTAATTCTGACCCTGAGCCTTGGGAAGTACCCTGTCCTAGAGCACCCGGGGCTGGGACTGGAAGGTAGTGCTTGAAAGAGAGAAAATTCTGGAATCCCAGTCTGTGTCTTTTAGCCATGAAGGGTCTACTAAAATTAGTTGGGGTACTGTCACAGGGAGTTTTCAGGTAGGATGCTGGTTACCTTTGGACTCTCCTGATAGCACAAAGAAACCTTCAACTGGGCAGTGGTGGCACATGCATTTAATCCCAGCACTTGGGAGGCAGAGGCAGGGGAATGAATCTATGCGTTCAAGCCTAGCCTGGTTTACAGAGTGAGTTCCAGGACAGCCAGGGCTACACAGAGAAGAACGTCCAAAAACCAAACCAAACCAAACAAAAAAATTCCTACAGAACAGTGCCCCCACCAGGCAGCAGGCAGTGGTACTGTTACATCTCTAGAATGTTGGGTGAAGCTTTCTCTGTTCATCTGGGCACCGAGTGGACTCATCTCCTTACCTACTGCATTGGCTTCTCCACTGACGTGATAAGCCAGATTGAGCCAGATTAAAGTATAAAGGCAGGCTTATTGGGGGCAGCTCTCCAGTGGGTTTCCCTGATCTCATAGGGGAAGGTCAGGGAAGTTACCCCTGGGCTGAGGTTGGGGCTTTCTATAGGGTAAGGAAGAAGTGGTGGTGTGTTGGTAAGGAATGGGCATAGCTTTATTAGGTGAGTTTAGGGCCCTGTAAATGGGTCCTAGGTCAGGGGTCACTTTGGAATCCGGAACCAGGTGTCAGCTTTGTCTACTCTTTTGTGGTTATCTTCCCCTGGCTTTTCCAAGAGTAGGCTCCTGACTGGAAGAGAAAGGCAGGGACTTCCTGGTTCATGCCATATTTGCATTTGTCCTAAAACCTCTGGTCTAACATCTTTTTTTTTTTTTTTTTTTTAAGATTTATTATTTATTTTATAAATATGAGTATACTGTAGCTGTTTTCAGACACACCAGAAGAGGGCATTGGATCCCCTTACAGGTGGTTGTGAGCCACCATGTGGGTGCTGGGAATTGAACTCAGGACCTCTGGAAGAGCAGTCAGTGAGTGCTCTTAACCTCTGAGCCATCTCTCCAATCCCTAACACCTACATCTCAATGACCTCATGGTAGGCACTGTCTGCCAACTTCACAGATGAAGAGCAGTATCTCTTGCCTATAGCAAGGACCCCTGCAAGTCGGGGCACAAACAATCCACCTCACAGGGCTCTAGTAAGCAAGGGTAGTATAACCTGGCACAGACTAACCCTCCAAGAAATTGCAGCTCCCATTGTTACGTAAGGACAAAGCAGGAAACTATTGTCCTGTCACCAACGAGGAACCAATGTAACGCAGTGTCTTAGATGGAATTCCACTCCAGGTTTGTCCAGGTTTGTCATATAGAAAGCACACACTGGTGTTTGGCCATGTTCCTTTGGAGGTGGAGGCCTTCTCTGGCCAGGTCAGAGAGCTGGCAGACCAGGAAATGTGTTCTTTTCCTTCCAGGCCTGAAAGGCTTTATGCTGTCCACAGTGTGCGCCTCCCTCATGTCTTCCTTGACGTCCGTTTTCAACAGTTCCAGCGCCCTATTCACTCTGAACATTTACACCTGGATTCGGCCCACCGCCACCGAGAAGGAGCTCATGATAGCTGGCAGGTGAAGTGTCCAGTCACGTCAGTTAGCAATGTCACTGACTGCCTGGAAAGTAGGCTGCTAAGACTTGACATAGAATTATTGGTTTTTTTTCTCAGTCCATGGGTGGGTGGGGGTCTTTTTTAGGCAGCTTCGCAATGATATTGTAAGGTGCTGGTTGTCACAAAGAGTATGAGAACAAAAATGAGCATAATTTAATGTACCTCTCCTAAATAGTCCATCAAGGGTTATTTATATAAGCTGGCCTATTATTTTACTTAATCCCAACAAAAGCTGTTTAAAGCAACTTTCACTTTTCTTTTTAATCGGGAAAATTCTTTTTCATACAATATATTATGGTCGCACTTTTCTCCTCCTCCAACTCTTCCTAGATGTTCCCTGTTTCCCTACCAACCTAACTCCGTGGCCTTTCTTTCTCCCTTTAAATCAAGCATGCAAACAAGCATGTAAGCAAGCAAACAATCGAGCAATAAAGCCTGACCCAAGTCAACCAAACCAAAACAATAAAAAAAAAAAACAAAAAAACCAAAAACAAACCCACAAACACAAAAATGCATAACAAACAGTGAGGTGAAAACTTGGTCAGAACCAGAGTCTGGAGGGGATTGTGGACTCAGGTTCCAAGTGGCACACACCTCCTTAGAGTTGTGGCCAGTCTATGAGCTGACCCATGCAGGATTGAACTGGCATCTGTATGTGACAGTTATTTTGGGGAGCCCGAGAAAGAATGTCAGGAAATCTGAGACTGGTCGTTATCAGCAGCAAGGAGTATTCTACTCTAGGTGGGATACTGAGAATCTAGTCTGGTGGTCTACCCGAGGAAAGAAATACAATCTTCTTCTCCTTCCTCTTCCTCCTCCTTCTTCTTCCTCGTTCTTCTCCTCCTCCTCCTTCTAAAAATATCCACTACAAACAGATTGATAGCCAAGATTTATTTATTTAATGTATGTGAGTACACTGTCAGTGTCATCAGACACACCAGAAGAGGACATAGGATCCCATCACAGATGGTTGTGAGCCACCGTGTGGTTGCTGGGAATTGAACTCAGGACCTCTGGAAGAGCAGTCAGTGCTCTCAACCACTGAGCCATCTCTTTAGCCCCCCAATCTAGTTCTTCTTAAACACTGCAAACACTGTAATGAAAAGAATGAGTGTAATTTAACTTTGTGACTTAACCCTAGATGCACAAAGATTAACAATTAAGACACATGAAAAGCAAATTGTTTGATTCACCCCCCCCCCAAATGACTAAGCCTCTGATGATCATGAATTAGATGAAATTCCAAACAAAGAATTTGAAAGAGTGGTTATAATTGTGTTCAAAGACCCAAAGAAGACACAAACTCTTGAGTGGATTTCAGGAGAACACAAATGGCTGAATAAAACAAGGAAGTCAGTTCTCAACATGTAATAGTTAAAATACTAAATATATATTCAAAGTTGCAAGACAGAAGCACCAAGCCGCATACAAAGGCAGACCCATCAGAATAACAGCATACTTCTCAACAGAAACTTTGAAACCAAAGAAGGCTTGGAATAAAGTATTTCAAGTTCTGAAAGACAAAACTACCAACCCAGACTACTATACCCAGCAAAATTATCTTCTATAATTGAAGGAGAAAGAAAAACCTCCTGTGATGGTTTGTCTATGCTTGGCCCACGGACTGGCTCTATTAGAAGATGAGGCCCTGTTGGAGTGGGTGTGTCACTGTGGGCGTGGGCTTTAAGACCCTCATCCTAGCTGCCTGGAAACCAGTATTCTGCTAGCAGCCTTCAGGTGAAGATGTAGAACTCTCAGCTCCTCCTGCACCATGCCTGCCTGGATGCTGCCATGCTCCCGCCTTGATGATAATGGACTGAACCTCTGAACCTGTAAGCCAGCCTCAACTAAATGTTGTCCTTAGAAGAGTTGCCTTGGTCACGGTGTCTGTTCACAGCAGTAAAACCCTAACTAAGACACCTCTCCATGATAAAAAAGTTTACGGTAGTTTGTGACTACTAAGTCAGCTCTACAGACTGTATTTGAAGGAATCCTTTGGAATGAAGAGAAAGAAAAACACATTCACAAGGCCACGGGGAAGCATAAAGCACACCAGAAGAGCCAGTAAGCAAACGAGAAATAAGAAAATATAAAACACAGCGGACTCAGCAAAGTGTCAGGAATTAGGGCTTAGTTCAAGAGCTCCGAATACTAATGGTATTGATTCTGGCACAGCAGATTGGTGTGTGCATGTGGCATCTCAGCAAACACCATATACAGCAGAGTGTTGGTCTGAGTGAGGCAAGGAGGAGGCCTATCTCAACACGACTCAGTAGCCAGCTTTAGTTTAAACTTGAGTTGTGGACATAGAACAGTTTATTTCAGGCATATTAAGTACAACCACAATTTTGGGAAAGAAAGCTCAATTATGTGTGCACAGTATAAAGCTTAAGGCATGACTACATCAAAACTCGGTGTAAAGTACATGTGGTCTCTGTAGGCTTAGATATTTCAAAACTTACTTTAATAAGGGTTCTCAAATGCTTTGATCCCTCTTCTAGCCCACTGTCCAATGGTAGGGGAGACAAGATGCTATATAGGTCAAGAGATGTTGTCTTAGTCAGGGTTTCTATTCCTGCACAGACATCATGACCAAGAAGCAAGTTGGGGAGGAAAGGGTTTATTGAGCTTACACTTCCATGCTGCTGTTCATTCCCAAAGGAAGTCAGGACTGGAACTCAAGCAGGTCAGGAAGCAAGAGCTGATGCAGAGGCCATGAAGGGATGTTTCTTACTTGCTTACTTCTCCTGGTTTGCTCAGCTTGCTTTCTTATAGAACCCAGGACTACCAGCCCACAGATGGCACCACCCACAAGGGGCCCTCCCCCCTTGATGACTAATTGAGAAAATGCCTTACAGCTGGATCTCATGGAGGCATTTCCTCAACTGAAACTCCTTTCTCTGTGATAACTCCAGCTTGTGTCAAGTTGACACACAAAACCAGCCAGCACAGATGTGGACCTGCCTAGAAGTAGTTCTTTGTGGTGATTCTAATCTCTGTTGTCAGGATACTAACAGTCCAGTTCAAAAATGTCACCAAACACAGATCAGCATCAGCGATGGGATCTAGCAAAAAATCCAAGCCTCTGCTGAATCGGCAGGAGTCAGTGGGAAAGACCAGAACCAACAGGAATGCCAGGAGAAGTTCTCACCATGCCTCTCTCAGCGAAGTAAAGATCAGTGAAGATTCAAGACCAATGAAGCGTTGCGAAGCTAGCAAGCATAGCTATGCAAGCATTCCATTACTATTTGATGAGTCCTAGTTATACTCTCTCCAAATATCACATGTTTTCTCACGGGCCTGCTTCAGCAAAACATCTCCTGAGTCTGCATCACATGACATAACCAGAAATTTCCACTTCTGATCTCTTCCATAAAGATGGGTTCTATAGATCGACTACACGTGATATATTAAGGGTCTGGGGGAGAATCCAGTGTGATCTCAGTCATACAATAGCACAAAGGTCACCACCTCTGCTCCCGTTTGTAAAGTATATGTGATTTCTCCTATAAAGGTGGGTTCTATTGACTGAGAAACAACACTCAAGATACGGTTCTAGGGAGAATGACTGAGGTAAGCATAAGAGTCTAGAGGAGCCAAGTATGGCCAGATCCTACACATAGCACAGATCACCAGGCCATTAACCACTTCCGTTCCAAGCTTTGTGGGCAGAAAACAGGTTATATATCTCTTCCTTTGGTTTTTTGTTTGTTTTTTCGAGACATGATTTCTCTGTGTAGCCCTGGCTGTCCTGGAACTCACTCTGTAGACCAGGCTGGCCTCGAACTCAGAAATCCTCCTGCCTCTGCCTCTGAAGTGCTGGGATTAAAGGCGTGCGCCACCACTGCCCGGCTATATCTCTTCCTTTGAAGAGACAAGGATGTGTGTTTAGTATTTCTGGTTTCCCAGTGCTTATTTGTGAGCACAGAGACCTTGTGCCCGCAGAGATTGTGATAAAAAAATCTCAATGGGATTCATCTCTTTGCTGCCTCAAAACATGTATTTTACCACCAAAATAGATGCCACGTTAAGTAAAAGGATGGGAAAAGGCACTCCAAGCCATTGGAGCTAGGGAATAAGAAGGTATTACTGTTGGAACCAAGTAGACTTCAAAGTTAATCTGAAAGGGTGAAGAGAGTCGTTTCATAATGCTCAAGAAAAGAATCCTGGTGAATTCAACTTCATAAAACAAATACCACCAGAGACAAAGAAACAGATCAGTCCCAACATAATAGCGTGGTTGATGTCAATCGTGCGGTCTCTTCAACTCACTCTACCAAGAAACAGAGAAACATCTGATTTAAATGGCGTCGTAGATCCAATAGATTCTGGTAGACATCTATAGTGCGTTTCTTTCAAACAGCAGTCATCATAATCATCATAAGGAAAGGCTCCTACTTAGGGGTTTGTAGGGTTTCTTTGCAGGAGGGAAATTTTCAAATCGTCGCTGAGTGTTGGTTTCATTCACAGGTTTTTTGTGATAATCCTGCTTGCTGTTACCATTGTCTGGATCCCCATTATAGAAATGGCACCCAGTGAGATACTATTTGAGTACATGCAGGTTCTCAAGAGTTGTCTGACCCCAAGTGTCACTGCCGTCTTTCTGCTGGCCGTGTTCTGCAAGAGGGTGAACGAGCAGGTGGGTGTTCACGTGGAATGCTGCAAGAGGCTGTCTTCATACCATAGAGATCTTTACAAGAGCCGCCTTAGTGAGCTCTCTTGGGTATCAGGAGTTCACATGAGGGCATCATCTGCTCTCTGAGAGATGACTTCTTTTCCCAGTGGAGTTGGTCTGAACTCACTGCTGTGGGAAAGAAATGTATCTCCTTTGTTTCCTTCCCTTTCTTCCCTACCAGATGAAGCTGTCCCCCTTAAGCTTGTACGCGTGACAAAAACCAGAGTGAACTCCTCTGATCCATAGTTACCTCTAAGAAACTGCCCCTCCATGGCTTCTGTCCATGGAGAGAGCTCACACTTTGCAGTGAATTACAGCTGTCGATTCCTTCACTTCCTCTGTGTCGAGATGAGTATTTGAACCATCTCCTCAGTTACGATTCAGACCAAAAGGAAAGAGAAAGACCTTTCCCCATGCCCCAAGAACGCCCCCCCCCAAAGCAAAAGGTCCCAATGGATAGTTTATTTTATCAACAATACTCTGTGTATAAATTGATGGTGTGACCACTCCACGGTATGGTTGAAGAGAAGCTTTTGATTATAGACGTGAGAGAGAAGAGCCAGAGGCATCAGGAAGAGTCTAGAAGAGTCCATGCACACTCCCAAGGCCATTTGTGATCTGGCCCCACACACTTGTGTAAGATCCTTCCTTCTCCGTGGACAGCCCACAGTTCCAGGCTGCTCCATAACTGCTGAACTGTCTCCTACCCCCTTGACCCTTCCTTCACAGACTGCTTGCTTTGCCAGGAATATATTTTGGCTGCTCCACCTGGCAGAGATTTCTTCCCAAGGCCCGTCTCAGCTGCTCAGTCCCTTAGACTACCTGCTAGGGCTGCCAGTCCAAGCAGCTCAGGAAGACTTAATTTAGCAGCATAAAGTCAGGGGAGTAACCTGGGCCTCCGAGTGGCTTCTCTTTGCTCTCCTTGGAAAGGGATGGGCTGGAAGGAGAGAGGATCATAAAAGTCTGCCTCTCTCTGATGACAACAAACTTGGGATATTGGGCACCCCCAAAGCTCTCTTGCTGTCCCTGGCTCAAGGTTACAGGTATACAGTACACACTTTCTTTCTTTTTAAAAAAAAGGGCAACAGACAAAGGCTTGTCTTATTTTAATGACTGATCCATGTGAGGCCACAGCCAGGCCACTATGTACAGACAAGAGGGAAGCTTTATTTCTTGGTCTCTTCCTCCTTGGACAGAGTCTTGATGATCTCTTCCTTCTTAGCCTGGAGGCGCTCCTCCCAGCTCTTCCGTGCTTCCTTGGTCTTAGACCTGCGAGCCTCTGCCTGGTCAGCCAGGAGCTTCTTGCGGGCCTCGTCTGCCTTCAGCTTGTGGATGTGCTCCATGAGAATCCTCTTGTCTTTTAATACATTCCCTTTGACCTTCAGGTACAGGCTGTGATACATATGGCCGTCAATCTTCTTAGATTCCCTGTATCTCCTGAGAAGCCGGCGCAGGATCCTCATCCTTCTCATCCAGGTCACCTTCTCGGGCATCCGAGCATTGGCAGTACCCTTCCTCTTCCCTATGCCCATATGCCTGCCCTTCCATCAGGCCAAGGTGTTCTTCTGGCAGCAAGCCCGGGAATGGACAATTACAGGCTTTCGGATGATCAGCCCATCTTTGATCAGTTTCCTGATCTGCTGGCAGGAGTTGGCATTGGCGATTTCATTGGTTTCATTGGGGTCCAACCAGACCTTCTTTTTACCACAGCGAAGGACACTAGAGGCAAGCCCCTTCTGCAGCCTGAGCATACTCATGGCTGCGGATTGTTGCCTCTGTTAACCTAAAGGACCTTTCCAGGTTCTCTCTCCCACCCAGTTTTGTAGAGTGTAATCATTTGCTTCATTCATATCTCCTTCAGGAAGTGATTGCTTTGGGTCCTTTAACCAAATGTTGAGTTCGCCCTTCCGCCCCCACCTCCACCCCCCTGTAAGGATCCTGTCTTACATCTGCCGACTCCTGAGCCATTATCCTTACCTTTATAGAGTAGGCAGACACTCTAACTTCGGGAAGTAGATGACACGAAGTGAGCAGATAAATCTTAGTGACAGTATTTGAAGGGATGTGGGGTGGAGCGGGGTGGAGCAGGGCGGGGCGGGGTGGGGGAGAGAATTTCACTTGTCAAGAGCATTTGCTACTTTTGCAGAGGACCCAAGTTCAGTTCCCAGCACCCACATTGGGTATGTCACAACTGTCTGTAACCCCAGCTTTAGGACTCCATGAACCCTCTGGACATGTATGTGTACAAACCTGTACACAGGCATTGTCTTGGCTAGTTCACGTCAACTTAACAGGAGCTAGAGTCATCAGAGAGGAGGAAGCCCCAGGTGAGAAAGGCCTCCATAAGATCGGGCTATAGGCAAACCTGTCCCGGCTGGTTTTGTGTGTCAACTTGACACAAGTTATCACAGAGAAAGGAGCTTCAGGTGAGGAAATGCCTCCATGAGATCCAGGTGTAAGGCATTTTCTCAATGAGTGATCAAGGGTGGGAGGGTCCCTTGTGGGTGGTACCATCCCTGGGCTGGCAGTCCTGGGTTCTATAAGAAAACAAGCTGAGCAAACCAGGGGAAGCAAGCCAGTAAGGAACATCCCTCCATGGCCTCTGCATCAGCGCCTGCTTCCTGACCTGCTTGAGTTCCAGTCCTGACTTCCTTTAGTGATGAACAGCAGCGTGGAAGTGTAAGCTGAGTAAACCCTTTCCTTCCTAACTTGCTTCTTGGTCATGATGTTTGCGCAGGAATACAAACCCTGACTAAGACAAAGCCTGTGGGGCATTTGCTTAATTGGTGATTGATGGGGGATGGCCCAGCTCATTGTGGGTAGGGCCATGCCTGGGCTGGTGGTCCTGGGTTCTATAAGAAAGCAGGCTTAGCCAGCCATAGAGAGCAAGCCAGTAAGCAGCACCCCTCCATGGCCTCTACATCAGCTCCTGTCTCCAGGTTCCTGCCCTGTTTGGGTTCTTGTCCTGGTTTCCTTTGATGATAGGCGCTGATGTGGAAATATAAGCTGACTAAGCCCTTCCTCCCCAACTTGCTTTTGGTCATGGTGTTTCATCATAATGATGGTAACCCTAACTAGGAACAGCACATGCACACAATTTAAAGTAATGAAAAAATAAAATAGGTTTGAGACATGGGTATGGGTGAGGTATGGTGTAGGGGAGCAGCACACTATAGGGGTGAGCCTTGATCCCGGTGACAGATGCTGAAAGTCACTGGAGGGTCCAGGAAGAGGACTGGCATTCTCTAATAGAAGCTCCTGCGGAGCCAGGGAGCTGGGAACAAGGTGTGGCCCCCTGAATGAGAAAAAATGGAGAAGGCGAGGGCCATGGGAACACATTTTGGTAGCAGAGGCCAACATGATTCACTGAAGGGTGATGGGAGAACAGCAGAAAAGGAACGAGCAGGAGCTGGCTCCTGGGTTTGACCCGAGCATGAGCTCTCGGAGCCCAGCTCCCATGCAGGGAAAAGGAAGACAGTTTGAGATGCCTCAGTTAAAGGCATTTCCAACTCTTCCTAAGTCCCCTGCTCGATGTAAGAGACAGTGCCACAGCCTGGCATCTCCTCCCTTGCTCAGACTCTCATCTGCAAGGTATCAATGCCCCCATTACAACTTAACTTTAGAACCCAGCTTATCAGCAAAGGGAGGAAGAAGCCACTTTGTCTTGCTTAATGCTTTGCCTTTGTCTAATTCCTGTCCGGCTTCTTTGGCAGGGTGCCTTCTGGGGGCTGATTCTGGGAACCGTCATTGGTGTCCTTCGACTGCTGGCTGAGTTTTACTATGGACCCACGACCTGCGGGGAAGACCGCCAGTGTCCCATATTTATCTGTGGCCTCCATTACCTCTATTTTGGCTTTTGCCTTTTCTTGGTCACTATCGTGATTATACTGGCTGTCTCCTTAGCCACGGAACCGATTCCGGATGACCATGTAAGTGTCAGGAGGCTCGAGGAAGAGTCCCAGGGTAATCACGCATGAGGGAGGAATGGATGAATTCCTGGAAATAGTGGGGGGGGGGCCATGGGGGGAGTCAGTCAGAAATGGGCAAAGGACCACAGAAAGGATCCTGGTCACAACTGAGTGTTGGCTCAGCAGAATCCCCCCACAATAAAAATAATAATAATAATAATAACAACAACAACAACAACAACAACAATAACGAAAGCTGTTCAATGATCCATCAACTACAAACTCATTTAAGCTTGAGAGTTGGACTTACAAAGGGCTTATTGTCCCTGAAGCACTGAGTTCACTAATCTCAGTATAGACCAATGCTGTCAGGACAGTCCACACAGAAGGGCCAGGGGACACACAGAAGGGCCAGGGGACAGGATTACAGGCCCGAGGAATACCTCTCAACCTCCCCTTCACAAGCCATTTCCTACTCCCTCAGGAGGCAGGTGTCATCCATCTGTTTTATGTACTTATTACAAAGCTTGGGCTTAGCGAAGTTAAATAAGTTGCCCAAGGTAATGAGCCTACTAAGTGCTCTTGTTATGCGTTCCGAAGCCTGAACTGGCTTCGCTTTGTAACCTACTTTGTTTGACGCTCTAGCACAAGGCATTGGTGTTGGCAGGAGTGAGGGTCCGGGGCGTCCACCTGTCAATCAAGAGGGAGTACCACAGACAGGTATGGAGATGCAAGACCAAGTACCTTGCTTGCAGCTTTGCCTAGTCTGGACAAAAGGGTGAACTCTATTGTCAAAAGTTAAGTTAGCGATGACAGAGGCAGAAGTATTACAAGTTTAGGTCAGCTGGGCAAGTCGAACATTTCAAGGCAGCCTAGGCGTCTTAGGGAAAACCTGTTGTAAAGAAGAGAAGCGGAGCCAATCTGGATATATGTCTGTAAGCCAAGGTCCCATGGTGACATCCTTCTACCCTGCTCTCTCTACATCCAGCTCCATGGTCTCTGCTGGAGTTTACGTAACAGCCGACAGAGGAGAGTGTCTTTGGACAAAGAGATGAGGTGGAAGACCTTCCCCAGTTTCACATCCCAGCCAGGTAATGATGAAAACATCTACAGCCTTGGGAAGCCATCCTGTGTGGACCCTGAAGCTGGGGCAGCTGCCCCAGACACTTCCTACCCCATCATTCTTACCCCCACCCCCACCCCCGCCCAGACACTTCCAGATAGAAGGATTTCTCTCGATTGCTTTCTTCCCACTAAAATGTTTCTGGGGTTGTTCTCGCAAGTGGAGAGACCAGGTAGACTCTAGAGGGGAGGGAGGAAAAGAAAGAAGAGATTAAGCCAAAGGGTTGGGAGAGCCAGGTGATGAGGGGCACGGGAAGGGAGAAGGGATCCAGGAAAGCCTAGTGCTCTGAAAACATTTCCCAGCTATGTTTGGGTGATGGGTGAAGGTCGAGCCTCAAGAACCAGCCTCTGGGTTTAGCCCCACGGACAGACAGTTTACACACGGAGTACCTCTGACAGAGCACACTGGAAGCATAATGCTGAGGGAAGGGTACTGATGTGTAAAAGAAGGGCCATGGTGGAGAATTCCTCGGTTTCTTTTGGTCAGAATTTTATCACAGGAAACTAGGATAAATCTTACTTTCGAGCTGGGGGAGAGGAAGCACTCAGCTGTCAGGTAACCAGTCGGCAAGCCTGGGAGCCTCAAAATGTGCACTCTCTGTCCATGAAACAGCCAGATGCTCACCATATAGCCTTACCTGTAAGGTGCCTTTGAGCTCTGGCTGAATCGCTAGATGACTTTCCAGAATATCTCCAATGCTTCTCCCTGCAGCCTGTGTTCACACACAGAGTAAATACTGTCGGTAATTAAGAGCAGAAGCCACAGGATGATGGGGGATCAGGACTCCAAGCTACAAAATGAGATAACCATGTCACTGACTGGTCCTCCCTGGCTACCAGTCTCTGTCTCCTTATAATGGAAGCCACTCTGTCTCTGGCTGATAGTCCCACTGTCCCCGAGGCCTCTCCTGTTGTTGTAAATCTCCAGCCTCAGCTGCAGGGACAGGAAGCAGGACACATGGGCTCAGGAGACATCAGATCTCATGGCACAACCAGCTCTTACTGAAATGGAGTTGTCTTGCCATCCAGTGGGGCCCTATTCCCAGGAGTGGCTAGGAGAGGTCACATTCTAGGCAGAGGCTGGGCCCAGAGTAGTGGGATAGAGCTTAGCATGGTGCTGATCCTAGCCAGCCCAGGTTCTGAGGGGTCAGCCAGCACCATCAGCACAGACAGGCTCTATGGTGATGTGCAGCTCCAGTTAGGCGTCCCAGAGAAAGGAATGGCAGCCTTCTGAAGTTACCAGGCTTCCCTTCTGGATAACCGTAGGACGGTCCTCTGGAGCCCAGGTGTCTGCGTTTGTCCCTACTGGCCAAGCAGAGGACTAGAGCTTCCCAGAGAAGACACGGCCTAGAAGTTACTAAAGAGAACAACATCTGTTTCTAGGATTTACCGGGGTCCCTTTATCCTCCAAAGCTTAATAATGACCTCAGGGGCAAGTGTACTGGCTGGTTTTGTGTCAACTTGACACAAGCTGGAGTTATCACAGAGAAAGGAGCTTCAGGTGAGGAAATGCCTCCGTGAGATCCAGCTGTAAGGCATTTTCTCAATTAGTGATCAAGGGGAGAGGGCCCCTTGTGGGTGGTGCCATCCCTGGGCTGGTGGTCTTGGGCTCTATAAGAAAGTCAGGAGAAGCAAGCAAGCCGGTAAGCAGCACTCCTCCATGACCTCTGCATCAGCTCCTGCCTCCAAGTTGACCGACCGCCAGTTGAACCAGCACCATTTGTTGAAAATGCTGTCTTTTTTCCACTGATGGTTTTAGCTCCCCCAGTCCTTCCCAAGCCCCTTTCTCAGCTGGTGGTATCTTGGTCGTTTTCTCTGAGACTTTCCTTGCACAACCTTTCATAAAAGGAGCCCGAGGCACTTCATGCTGCTGAGGTGGGCCTCCCTGCCTTCGGTTTTCAAGCCTGCTTGACCCCTAACCGTCCATTGTCTCTCTTCCAGGTATGTTTGGGGAGGCTCACACCTGCTTATGGAAGCTCTGGGACTTGTTCTGTGGTCTCGACTCACTGCCAAAGTCTAAGACGGTCCCTGAGAACACCACCGAGGAGGAGTTAGAGGAAACCACCTGGAAGCGGGTGGTATCCAGCGACACGACAATGGCCTTAGAAATTCTGGCCAGGAGACTGGCAGCCAGAAAGAGTGAGGAACACATAGATAGGATGAAAGACTGGAGCAACGAACTGGACAGCCCCTTCTGGAAGAGAGTCGTGCAGGCGAGCGCGATCCTTTTGTTCTCGCTTCTCATTATTGCTCACATCTATTTCGCCTGATGACTCAGGACTTGCCGCCTTTCCCAGGCTGCCTGCCTCATCATGGAGGGATGAAGTGTTTCCTTTGTAGAAACCTAACTATATGGGGCCAAAGCCCACACACCAATGAACACCGGCTCTCAGGGTATTTGGCAGGCACTAACAGCTGGCGCGCATGCGTGGACAAGAGGCAAAGCCGTCCCTGTGTTTACAAACTGTCATTGAGGACATCTGCTCCTCTCAGAGGCGAATCCTCATCTCTAAATTTCTTAGGTAATACAGGTTTTCCTTTTTGAATTTAATGCTGGCTTTAAAAAAAAAAACCTATGATATTTGGGGATGTATTTAAAAAATCTCCCCACTCAATATCGCTTTGCTGTCTATGCATCCTGGAGGCAGAGCCCTGCTGAAGGATGCGGGTGGTAGGAACCCTAGCCCCATTCTTGCCGCAGGCTCTCGCCCACAGGTGTTGAACCAATGCCTACGACGACCACTCAGGCCATCAGGGAGCTACAGCTACCTCCTTGGTGCAGACTTCAGCTAGTCAGGGATGCTCTAAAGGAATTGGTTCCTAAACCACTTACCACCGACTGGCTTCTGTTGCTCTGATTCCCTAGAGGGTAGAGGGAGGGTCCACTCCTTTGCTATGAGCTGCTCTTAACCACACCCCGTTTCTTACAACAAGAGCAGGGCCGATGGGTGAAATTCTTCTTAGTTGGCATGTCCAGGCACTCCTGGACTACGTCTCTATGGGAATTCCCTAAATTTCTCGCTCTCCTTCTCGGATCTGAATAAATGATCTGTGTTGTTAGCAAAACTTTCTGGTGTCTTGAAGTGACCTGGGGAAGGCCCACTCAGAGCTTCGGAAACCACACTCTCAAGGTATACTCACTGATATACCCAGTCCCTCGTTCCTTCCTTAATTCTTCAGTTGACAGTTCTAAGTGCCAGTAGTGCCCCCCAATATGTTGTGTCCTGTTAGAAATGGGTCTGGGATCCCAAGAAGATGACTACACAATCTGACAGATTTCCACAAGAAGTTTCACCCCTGTAGGATGCACAAATGTACTTTTCAGCAAGCAAACAAGCAAGCCAGCCAGCCCACCAAGCAGGGGTCCTATGCCTCACCCTGATTGGTCAGAACCTCACCTCACATTTTTTTTTTTCTTGGTTTTTCGAGACAGGGTTTCTCTGTGTAGCCCTGGCTTTCCTGGAACTCACGCTGTAGACCAGGCTGGCCTCGAACTCAGAAATCCACCTGCTTCTGCCTCCCAAGTGCTGGGATTAGAGGCATACGCTAACACTGCCTGGCTGGCCTCACATTCTTTATGTGATTGACTAATTCAAGACAGCAGAGCTGACCAGCAGAGTGCAGCTTTTGAGAACAGGACTCACCCTTGAGCACATGCCTTGATTTAAAAAAAAAAAAATGCGTACTCTGGGAGGGACTTTTGCTGGCTGGTGCCTTTACAAACTTCTGTAATAAGGGATTTTCCTTTGTCCACATTTAACCCTTTAATAGAAAAGAGAGTACATCTCATCAACACTTTTTTGTTTTTGTTTTTAAGGTTTATTTATTTTGCCAGGCAGTGGTGGCACACACCTCTAATCCCAGCACTTGGGAGGCAGAGGCAGGCAGATTTCTGAGTTCGAGGCCAGCAGAGTGAGTTCCAGGACAGCCAGGGCTACACGGAGAAACCCTGTCTTGAAAAACAAAAACAAAATTTATTTATTTTATGTGAGTACACTGTCAGTGTCTTCAGACACACCAGAAGAGGGCATCGGATCTCATTATAGATGGTTGTGAGCCACCATGTGGTTGCTGGGAATTGAACTCAGGACCTCTGGAAGAGCAGTCAGTGCTCTTAACCACTGAGTCATCTCTCCAGCCCCTCATTAACATTTTCCATAACACTCCCTTTACAACACAGTTCCATTATTTTAAAATTCATTGTGCATGTTTAAAAAACATTTCATTAGCAATTTCTTGGGTCTAGAGACAAGGCTCAGAGGTTAAGAGCAGTGTCTGCTCATCTTGAGTTCGATTCTCAGCAACCACATGGTGGCTCACAGCCATCTATAATGAGATCTGGTGCCCTCTTCTGGTTTGCAAGCTTACATGCAGGCAGAATGCTGTATACATAATAAATAAATCTTTTTTTAAAAAAAAGTCATAGCAATTTCTTAAGAGCCTCTTGGTATACTCTGTGCACAGCTGCCCATCTTCCAGCTCCTGGTAGACTTGCGACATCCTCCCTGCTCATCCAACTTGGTAGTCTCATTTTCGTTTGTAAGCCCAACAGGTCCAGTTTGTACTACTTACATAGTCTTGGATGTGAGAGATCAACTTACCAGGAGATGTACCCTTAAGAAAATTGACTTTACTTTTCCCAGCTGCTCTCAATCACCAATAGCGCCTCAGCTACTGTGACTTTGAGCCCGTTCCCTCCCTTTGTGAGAGGTTTTTTATTTTTATTTTTATTTTTTGCCTGGCAGGTTGTGAAGGATTTGTGTGTGCAGTCATAACCTCTGTGAGTTCATAGGTTCAACTGTTGTGGGAATACTGTTTTTTGTTTGGTTTTTGTTTGTTTGTTATTGTTGGTTGTAGTCATCTGCTGCCTCTGGGCCTTAGAAATTTCTCACCCACTTCTTCTACAAAAACCCCTGAGCCTTGACAGAAGAGGGTTCGATGTAGGCGTCTCACTTAGAGCTAAGCATCCTGTAGTATCTTATTCTCTGCACCTTGATCAGTTGTGAGTCCGTGTTAATCACCATCTGCTGCAAAAAGAAGCTTTTCTGATGAGGGCTGAGAGATGCAATCTACGGGAGTTTGTAAGCATACTTTTTTTTTTTTTTGCAGCCTATTTTAACAAACATTCAACCTCCCCTCTAGCCCACCACCCAGCAGAGGCAGTGGAAGAGAAAAGTTATCGGGATGTGGGGGAGGTGGAGCTGCTCAGCGTTAGTTCTTTGGGGGCGATCCCGATCTTCTTTGTCATCAATTCAGTCCCGTAGCAACCGCCACATACAAATTAGCAGCAGCAGTACAGTCCTCTTAGCAGTCAGACACCACACACGAACCAGCAGCTGTAGTTCAATCCTGAAGAAACCACAAGGATTGACAACTGGCCTGAGGCAGCTGAAGTGGCAAGAAGTCACTTGAACCTCATGAGCAATTCTTTGAGTTTCTCTCTCTCTCTTCCACTGTGTGACCCACTTCAGTGCCAGCAGCCTACAGGCATGGAGGCCAGGCAATGGTTAGGAGCCAGTTTGCTCTAGCATGGGACACTATGAGAGGCCCAGGGGCAGGGTCCTGCCATGAATTCAAATCCATGCATTGGCGAGTTTCTCTCAATGGCAGCATGATCACAAGCGGAGCTGAACAAAGCTAAGCAAGGTGAGCCAATACATGCGTGTCGTTAGCAAAGAATAGCAGAGTGGAGCAAACCAAACCGATGCTCAACTACCACTGTCTGTACGGTCATATTTATCACACTTCCTTCCACGTGTCTGCTTTAGCAAGGCATCCATTCACCTGTGTGCCCCTGCAAAACATCATTTGACAGAACTGACTTTCCAAAGAAACTAGAAGCTTCCACTTCAGGTGTTTACCGCTCTAAAGGTGGTGGGACCTGGGAGGATGGAGCCTAAAAAGACAGACTAGCCAACTTTATTTCAAGAACAAGACAGTTTGTGCTCTGAAGCTTACGAGGAGTCAGCTGAATAAAGTATACAGCCATAAGGACAAGCTGCACATGGAAAAAAAAAACCCAGTTTTTCTATAGAGGTGTCTAAACAATTAACAATAACCAGTTGTAGTGAGTAATCTGAAGCAAACTCACTCCTATCTGCTACACCCAGGAGGGGCATGAAAGCACATCCCAAGAACAATTCTGTGTTTTTGAAGAAGCTGAGGTCACAAGACTCTTGTTTTTACAGGCTTTGGTTGTACACACCTTTAATCCCAGCTTTCAGGAGACAGAACCATGCAGATCTCTGAGTTCAAGGTCAACCTAAGAGCAAGTTCCAGGACAGCTATGCTTAGGGAGTGAAGGAGTTGGAAAACAGAAAGCAGGTGATAATGTACTAGAACAAGGGGGCCATGTTCCAGCCCCAGGGAGCAGCAGAACCTGGCAGCTTTGGTCATGCGGCTCTGGCTTTAGAGTTAAGAATAGATTTACTGGGACAATTGATGCTGGTTAGCTGGAGCTAACTGTTCACAGCAGTAAAACCCTAAGACAGGTCCTGAATTAATGACATGGCAGGCTTTTGTGAGACTTCCCTCGTCCACAGATCTACCACAAGCCAGCTCAAGAAACATACTGAGTACAGAATAATTGCCACTTGTCCCTCAGTTGCTTGAGGAATCCCTGACATGGCTGAAAGTTTCAAGAGCCTTCAGTGGATAAGAGAATCCATTACGCTGGTTATGTGATACATGAGGAATAATGTCTACTGAGGAGGAGGAGAGGAGGAGAGGAGGAGGAGGAGGAGGAGGAGGAGGAGGAGGAGGAGGAGGAGGAGGAGGAGGAGGTCTTTGTTGTCCTGGTCTGTACAGCTGGGAGCAGAAGCACCGGACTATGGCAAACCTTATTTCCTTGTGTGTTGTTATCCTGTGACAAGGCCAGCGTGCCATTTATCCTGGTAGGGTCTGAGTGTCATTCAAGGAGAAAGAGTACATGTAGGCCTGGGGATGTCCTGCCATCGAAGCACATTTGCTAACTGTTAAGACGAACGTCAATTTCACCTACCTTACCTATGTATTTAGCTCTTCATGTCCATTTTCCTGTTTATAATGGCTGTGTCAAATCCTTTATTTTTGTTTTAGATGTATGTTTGTTTTTACCCTCCCCCTTCGTTGACAAGTTGCACGATGCTCACGAATCCGTTTAACAACGTTGTAGATACCCATAGTTAAAACTTTTGTAATGCACCACACATAACCTAAGTTCCCCAGTATCTTCCCTTCTGTGGGATGTATGCTGGCTAGACCCTTAATGCCTGAGGACTCCATGGCCTCTCTGGTCAACAGGAAGGCGACTTCTCAGAGAGATGTCAGTGTTACCTGTGTCCTGCTGACTTCAGAAGATGGCAAGAGCCAACATATTGGGTGTCATCTTTGTCTCATTCGCATTGACTACACTTCCAAGCATTGCTGAACACACGGAAGGACAGCTTTACTAGTCATTTTAATTTCTATGTAACATTTACATAAGACCTTGGCAGAACAACCCCAAAAGTTTTAAAGCTTGGTTTTGTTATGACTCAACTTCTCCATGTGATTAAAGCTTAGTGTATTTTTTGCTCCTTTAAGCCAGTTTTCACAATTGTTATATGTTTGCTGCTCTAAAGGTGGGGATACCGGGAGGAATGGAGCCTAAAGATGAGGTGGAGTAAAGTATCAGGCAGTAGCCAACTTTATTTAGAGCATCAGACAATTTATACTCTGGGGGTTTAAGAGGAGTCACGTGAATAAAGTTCTCATGAGTTTAAGTTGTTTATAATCACAAGGACAAGACACACATGACAAAAACATGTTTTCCCATAGAGGTTCATAAAGTAACAACAGCCAGTTATAATGAATAATCAGCAGCAAATTCACTCTTTTTTATTTCTTTTTTTTTAAATTAAATTTATTTATTTACTTTACTACCCAATATCAGCCCTTCCTCCCCTCCCATTACCCCTTCACATGAGTCCTTCAAGCCCCATTCCCCTTAGAAGGGAAAACCCCTCTCTGGGTGTCAACTTCCCCATCCCCCACCCTTCACCCCACAAGTTGCTGCGGGACCAGGCATATCCTCCCCGACTGAAGCCAGACAAAGCCGTCCATTTAGGGCTGCAGGATCCCCAGGCAGGGAGGTAGACAACAGGCTTAGGGACAGCCCCTGCTCCAGTTGTTGGGGGACCCACATGAAGACCAAGCTGCTCAACTGCTACATATGTGTAGGGGGCCTAGGTCCAGACCATGCTCATTCTTTGGTTGGTGATTCAGTCTCTGGGAGCCCCCAAGGGTTCAGGTTAGTTGACTGTTGTTATCTTTCTGTGGAGTCTCTACACTCTTTGAGTTCCTCAGTCTTTCTTCCAGCTCTTCAATAAGACTCCTGGAGCAATATCTAATATTTGGGTGTGAGTCTCTTCATCTCTTTCCATTGGCTGTTGGGTGGAGCCTCTCAGAAGACAGTTATACTAGGCTCCTGTCTTCAAGCATAACGGAGTATCACTAATAGTGTCAGGGATTGGTTCCTGCCCATGAGATGGGTCTTAAATGGGGGCAGCCATTGGTTAGTCATTCCCTCTGTCTCTGCTCTTCGTCTCTTCACATGGTATAGGCAGAGCACATTTTGGGTTGAAGGTTTTGTGGGTGGGTTGCTATCCTTACCCCTCCACTGAGAGTCCTGCCTGGCTACAGGAAATGGCCACTTCAGGATCCATATTCCCTACTGGTAGGAATCTCAGCTAGTGTCACTCACTAAGACCCTCTGAGGCCTTACCCCATCCCACTTCTCTGGCATGTCCTAAAGATTGTCCCAGCCAATCTCCCTACATATGACCCCCAACCCTTCCCTGCTCTCCTCCCCATCCCTTCTTCCACCCTGTTCCCTCCTTCCATTGACCTCCAGTATCTATTTTTCCCCCTTCTGAGAAAGATTCAACCATTCTCTTTTGTCCTTGTTATTTGGCTTCTTTGGACCCGTGGATTATAGCATGTATATTCTGTACTTTCTGGCTGATATCCACTTATCAGTGAGTACATCCCATGCATGTCCTTTTGGGTCTGGGTTACCTCACTTGGGATGATATTTTCTAGTTCCATCCATTTGCCTGCAAAATTTATGATGTCCTGTTTTTAATAGCTGAGTAGTATTCCACTGTATAAATGAATCACATTTTTCTGTATCCATTCTTCAGTTGAGAGACATCTAGGTTGTTTTCAGTTTCTGACTATAACGAATAAAGCTGCTGTGAACATAGTTGAGCACGTGTCCTTGTGACACGGCTGAACATCTTTTGGGTATATGCCCAGGAGTGGTATAGCTGGGTCTTGAGGTAGAACTATTCCCAATCTTCTGAGAAACCGCTAAGTTGATTTCCAGAGTGCTTGTACAAGTTTGTACTCCCACCAGCAGTGGAGGAGTGTTCCCTTGCTTCACAACCTCACCAGCAGGTGCTATCTCCTGTTTAATCTTAGCCATTCTGTTTCGTGTAAGGTGGAGTCCTTTTGATTTGCATTTCTCTGATGACTAAGAGCATGGAACATTTCTTTAGGTGCTTCTCCGCCATTCAAGATTCCTCTGTTGAGAATTCTCTTTTTAGCTCCGTACTCCTGGGAGGAGCACAGAAACACATTCCAAGAGCAATTGTGTGTTTTGAAGAAACCGAAGTCACCAGACTCATCTTGTTTTCTCACAAGCTCTCAGAAATCCCCCCCCACAGCTTCTTTCTTGGTTATCATGAGTAGATCAGTCTAGCCTTGTGAAATTTAATCATGAGACATATATCATCCTCAAGACCTATTGTCCGCAGCCTAGCCCTTCTGTTCCTTGGCAGAAACCTTGTCCTAAACTTTTATTATTTTATTTTTAATTTTTGATTCTTTATTTACATTTCAAATGTTTCCCCCTTTCCAGGTTTCCCCTTTGGAAACCCCCTATCCCCTCCCCCCTCCCCCTGCCTCTATGAGGGTATTCCCCCACCCACCCACTCCCGTCTTCCCTCGTTGGCATTTCCCCTATACTGGGGCATCTAACACTTTCTGGCCTAAGGGCCTCTCCTCCCCCGATGGCCAACAAGACCCTCCTCTGCTACATATGTGGTCCGAACCATGGGTCCTTCCATGTGTATTCTTTGGTTGGTGGTCCAGTCTCCAGGAGCACGGGGAAGGGGGGTGCAGGGGGGGGGGAGGTTAGGCCACTTGACACTGTTGCTCTCTTCATGGGCTGCAAACTCCCTCAGCTCCTTCAGTCCCTTCTCCAACTCCATCTGGGACCTCACCCTCCATCCAATGGTTGCTGTGAAGTGAATCTTGGATATTCCGAACTTTTGGGCTAATATCCATTTATCAGTGAGTACATACCATGCTCGTTCTTTTGTGACTGAGTTACCTCACTCAAGATGATATTTTCAAGTTCCATCCATTTGCCTGTGAATTTCATGAAGTAATTGTTTTTAATAGCTGAGTAGTATCCCATTGTGTAAATGTACCACATTTTCTGTATCCATTCCTCTGTGGAGGGACATCTGGGTTGTTTCCAGTTTCTGGGTATTATAAATATGGCTGCTATGAACATAGTGGAACATGTATCTTTATTACATGTTGGAGCATCTTCTGGGTATATGCCCAGGAGTGGTATAGCTGGGTCCTCAGGTAGTATTATGTTCATTTTTCTGAGGGTCTGCCAAACTGATTTCCAGAGAGGTTGTATCAGCTTGCATTCCCGCCAGCAATGGAGGAGTGTTCCTCTTTCTCCACATCCTCACCAACATCTGCTGTCACTTGAGTTTTTGATCTTAGCCATTCTGACTGGTGTGAGGTGGAATCTCAGGGTTGTTTTGATTTGCATTTCCCTGATGACTAAGGATGTTGAACATTTCTTTAGGTGCTTCTCAGCTCTACAAGTTTCCTCAGTTGAGAATTCTCTGTTTAGCTCTGTTCCCCATTTTTTGAAAGGGTTATTTGGTTCTCTGGAGTCTAACTTCTTGAGTTCTTTGCATATACTGGACATTAGCCCTCTATCAGATGTGGGATTGGTAAAGATCTTTTCCCAATCTGTAGGTTGCCATTTTGTCCTATTGACAATGTCCTTTGCCTTACAGAAGCTTTGCAATTTTATGAGGTCCCATTTGTCAATTCTTGATCTTAGAGCATAAGCCATTGGTGTTCTGTTCAGGAACTTTCCCCCTGGGCCCATGTGTTTGAGACTTTTCCCTACTTTCTCTTCTATTAGATTCAGTGTATCTGGTTTTATGTGGAGGTGCTTGATCCACTTGGACTTGAGCTTTGTACAGGGAGGTAGGAATGGATCAATGTGCATTCTTCTACATGTAGACCGCCAGTTGAACCAGCACCATTTGTTGAAGATGCCGTCTTTTTTCCACTGGATGGTTTTAGCTCCTTTGTCAAAGATCAAGTGACCATATGTGTGTGGGTTCATTTCTGGGTTTTCAATTCTATTCCATTGATCTACCTGCCTGTCACTGTACCAATACCATGCAGTTTTTAGCACTACTGCCCTGTAGTACAGCTTGAGGTCAGGGATGCTGTTTCCCCCAGAAGTTCTTATGTTGTTGAAAATAGTTTTTGCTATCCTGGGTTTTTTGTTATTCCATATGAATTTGAGAATTGCTCTTTCTAAGTCTATGAAGAATTTTGATGGAGATTGCATTGAATCTGTAGATTGTTTTTGGCATGATGGCCATTTTAACTATATTAATCCTGCCAATTCATGAGCATGGGAGATCTTTCCATCTTCTGAGGTCTTCTTCGATTTCTTTCTTCAGAGACTTGAAGTTCTTATCATACAGCTCTTTCACTTGTTTGGTTAGAGTCACACCAAGATACTTTATATTGTTTGTGACAATTGTGAAGGGTGTCATTTCTTTCTCAGCCTGTTTATCCTTTGAGTATAGGAAGGCTACTGATTTGTTTGAGTTAATTTTATATCCGGCCACTTTGCTGAAGTTGTTTATGAGCTATAGCAGTTCTCCCGTGGAGTTTTTTGGGTCACTTAAGTATATGATCATATCATCTGTAAATAGTGATATTTTGATTTCTTCCTTTCCAATTTGTATTTCTTTGACTTCCTCTTGATGTCTAATTGCTCTAGCTAGAACTTCAAGTACTATATTGAATAGATAGGGAGAGAGTGAGCAGCCTTGTTTAGTCTCTGATTTTAGTGGGATTGCTTCAAGTTTCTCTCCATTTAATTTGATGTGGGCCACTGGTTTGCTGTATATTGCTTTTACTATGTTTAGGTATGGGTCTTGAATTCCTGATTTTTCCAAGACTTTTATCATGAAGGGGTGTTGAATTTTGTCAAATGCTTTTTCAGCATCTAATGAAATGACCATGTGGTTTTTTCTTTGAGTTTGTTTATGTAGTGGATTACATTGATGGATTTCTGGGTATT
This sequence comes from Rhynchomys soricoides, assembly GCA_019843965.1. Taxonomy (NCBI): domain Eukaryota; kingdom Metazoa; phylum Chordata; class Mammalia; order Rodentia; family Muridae; genus Rhynchomys; species Rhynchomys soricoides. The sequence continues at coordinate 9,342,968 of JADRCH010000082.1, forward strand.
GAACCATCCCTGCATCCCTGGGATGAAGCCTAGTTAATCGTGGTGAATGATCGTTTTGATGTGTTCTAGGATTCGGTTTGTGAGAATTTTATTGAGTATTTTTGCATTGATATTCATAAAGGAAATTGGTCCAAAGTTTTCTTTCTTTGTTGGGTCTGTGAGGTTTTGGTATCAGTGTAACTATATCTTTATAGAATGAATTGGGTAGTGTTCCTTCTGTTTCTATTTTGTGGAATAGATTGAAGAGTATTGGTATTAGGTCTCCTTTGAAGGTCTGATAGAATTCTGCACTGAACCCATCTGGTCCTGGGCTTTTTTGGTTGGGAGACTTTAATGACTGCTTTTATTTCTTTAGGCATTATGGTACTGTTTAAATGGTTTATGTGATCCTGACTTAACTTTGGTATTTGGTATCTGTCTAGAAACTTGTCCATTTCATCCAGATTTTCCAATTTTGTTGAGTATAGGCTTTTGTAGTAGGATCTGGTGATTTTTTTGAATTTTTTCAGAATCTGTTGTTATATCTCCTTTTTCATTTCTAATTTTGTTAATTTGGATACTGTCTCTGTGCCCTCTGGTTAGTCTGGCAAAGGGTTTATCTATCTTGTTGATTTTCTCAAAGAACCAACTCCTGGTTTTGTTGATTCTTTGTATAGTTCTTTTAGTTTCTACTTGGTTGATTTCAGCCCTTAATTAGATTATTTCCTGCCTTCTACTCCTCTTGGGTGTATTAGCTTCTTTTTGTTCTAGAGCTTTCAGGTGTGCTGTTAAGCTTCTAGTATATGCTCTCTCCAGGTTCTTTTTGGAGATATTCAGAGCCATGAGTTTTCCTCTTAACACTGCTTTCATTGTGTCCCATAGGTTTGAGTAAGTTGTACTTTCATTTTCATTGAATTCTAGGAAGTCTTTAATTTCTTTCTTTCTTTCTTCCTTGACCACAGTATCATTGAGTAGAGCATTGTTCAGCTTTCATTTGTATGTGGGCTTTCTGTTGTTGTTGTTGCCATTGAAGACCAGCCTTAATCCATAGTGATCTGATAGGAGGCATGGGATTATTTCAATCTTCTTATATCTGTTGAGGTTTGTTTTGTCACCAATTATATGATCTATTTTAGAGAAGGTACCATGACGTGCTGAGAAGAAGGTATATTCTTTTGATTTAGGATGAAATGTTCTATAGATATCTGTTAAATCCATTTGGTTCATAACATCTGTTAGTTTCACTGTGTCTCTGTTTAGTTTGTGTTTCCAAGATCTGTCCATTGATGATAGAGGGGTGTTGAAGTCTCTCACTATTATTGTGTGAGGTGCAATGCGTGTTTTGAGATATAGTAATGTTTCTTTTATGAATGTGGGAGTCCTTGCATTTGGAGGATAGATGTTCAGAATTAAGAGTTCTTCTTGGTAGATTTTTCCTTTGATGAGTATGAAGTGTCCTTTTTTATCTTTTTTGATGACTTTTGGGTGAAAGTCGATTTTATCCCATATTAGAATGACTACTCTAGCCTATTTCTTGGGACCATTTGCCTGGAAAATTGTTTTCCAGCCCTTTACTCTGTAGTAGTGTTTGTCTTTAACACGGAGGTGCTTTTCCTGAATGCAGCAAAATGCTGGGTCCTGTTTATGGATCCAGTCTGTCAGTCTATGTCTTTTTATTGGGGAATTGAGTCCATTGATGTTAAGAGATATTAAGGAATAGTGAGTGTTGTTTCCTGTTATTTTTGATGTTATTTTATATTTGTGTGGCTATCTTCTTTTGTTTGTTGAAAGATTATTTTCTTGCTTTTTCTAGGGTATAGTTTCCCTCTTTGAGTTGGTGTTTTCCATCTATTATCCTTTGTAGAGCTGGGTTTGTGGAAACATACTGTGTAAATTTGGTTTCACATCTATGGTAATTGAGAGTTTTGCTGAGTATAGCAGCCTGGGCTGGCATTTGTGTTCTCTTAGAGTTTGTATGAGACCTGCCTTTGATCTTCTAGCTTTCATAGTCTCTGGTGAGAAGTCTGGTGTAATTCTGATAGGTCTGCCTTTATATGTTACTTGACCTTTTTCCCTTACTGCTTTTAATATTCTTCCCTTGTTTTGTGTATTTGATGTTTTGACTATAATGTGACAGGAGGAATTTCTTTTCTGGCCCATTCTATTTGGAGTTCAGTAGGTTTTTTTTTTCCTTCGAGACAGGGTTTCTCTGTGCAGTCCTGGCTGTCCTGGAACTCACTCTGTAGACCAGGCTGGTCTCAAACTCAGAGATCCTCCTGTCTCTGCCTCCCAAGTGCTGGGATTAAAGGCGTGTGCCACCACTGCCCAGTTCAGTGGGCTTCTTGTATGTTTATGCTCATCTCTTTCTTTAGGTTAGGGAAGTTTTCTTCTATAATTTTGTTGAAGATATTTACAGGTCCTTTAAGTTGGGAGTCTTCACTCTCTTCCATGCCTATTATCCTTAGGTTCTGTCTTCTCATTGTATCCTGGATATCCTGGATGTTTTGGGTTAGGAGCTTTTTGCATTTTGTGTTTTCTTTGACTATTGTGTCAATGTTTTCTATGGTATCTTCCACACCTGAGATTCTCTCTTCTATCTCTTGTATTCTGTTGGTGATGCTTGCATCTATGACTCCTGATCTCTTTCCTAAGTTTTCTAACTCCAGGGTTGTCTCCCTTTGTGATTTCTTTATTGTTCTATTTCTATTTTTAGTTTCTGGATGGTTTTGTTCATTTCCTTCAGCTGTTTGATTGTGTTTTCCTGTAATTCTTTAAGGGATTTTTGTGTTTCCTCTTTAAGAGCTTCTAGTTGTTTCCCTGTGTTCTCTTGTATTTCTTTAAGAGAGTTATTTATTTCCTTCTTAAGTCTTCTATCATCATCATGAGATGTGATTTTTAAATCTGAGTCTTGCTTTTCTGGTGTGTTGGGGTATCCTGGGCTTGCTGTGGTGTCAGAGCTGGGTTCCGATGATGCCAAGTAGTCTTGGTTTCTGTCTTGAATTTGAACAGAGGTGGTGGTCTTGCCTGTGCTCGAAGGTGTGTCGGCACTCCTGGTATACCACCCCTCTCCTGGCACTTTTTGAGTACGGAGCCCTGTGTCACAGGATCAGCTCCCTGGCCAGTGAAAGAAACCAGAAGACCATTCCTCAGTTCTTGTGTCCTGGGGATTCCAGGTGGGTCCCTCTGAGAAGACAGGCTTGTCCACACTCCTGGGAGTCTAGCTTTCTCCTGGCATTATTTGGCTATGGAGCCCTGGTGGCCCAGGCAGAGGTCCCTAACCACAGATGGAAACTGGAAGGCTCCTGTCCCCGGCTGTTCCTCAGTCCCTGTGTCCCGAGGATTCCGGGCAGGTCCCACTGAGCAGTGTGGGAACAACTTGGCTCGGTGTGGAGGATGAAGCCCCAAGTGTCCGCCCTAGACGCTGTGGCTCTGGGTGGGATGGGACACACGGGGAAGTGGTCAAGCATCTTTCCACACAGTCTGTTAGGTGTGGGCTATGTGAAGCCACCAGGACACCACCCGTTGGTGGGGAGGGGGCCATCCTGAGGAATGCCGCAGCCGGCTCTGGAATTTTCAGGCGCTGGAAAAGAACGGGGCCACAGAACGCAGCTGGCGTCCCTCCGGGACGGTTGGCGGCTTGTGGCACCCGGCTAGCTGCTTCTGCTTGGGTGAATGGGTACCGTCTGGGAGTGCTGGATGCCTTCGAAGAGAGATTAGATGAGGCTCCTTAATTGAAGGCCGGATCCCTTGCTTCCCATGGTGGGTCAAGATGAATAGAGACAGTCTATAATTCTAAGACATTTATTGGAATCGTGATGAGTGGCGTAGATGAGATCATACCCTGAAATCTCTGGGAGGGTCGAGACAGATATTGTAATTGGGAAGGGGTGTGGGTAAGTCTCTAGGTCTCTCATTAACATGGGGATGGCTTGGGGCTGTGTGGTCACGCCTCTACCTGAGGAGGGGTTTGGGGTGGGTCAGGGTCTGACAACAGGTACTTCCCATTGGCTTGGCCTGAGAGGTTAAGGATACCTTATCTGCATGTGGGAGGGCTTGGTGTTGCTCCTACGTGACAGACCTCACATGACAAACCTCTTTACCGGAGGCTTTGGGGGCCATAGCTGTTTGACAGAAGCCAAGGCCCCGACAGCGCTGGCAAAACGCTTTTTGGTCCCTTAAAGGGTAAACCCTACTGGGTCGCCTGTGGTTAAGCCTGTGCTCGACCAGAGGGCCAGGCTGTCTGTCTATGGAGCCCTGGTAGCTTAGGCAGAGGGAGGTTTCCCGCTACACATGGAAACTGGAGGCCAAGATTTTATTCTTAGGATAAAATCTCATCACACAAACCTTGCAATGACATCGTTTTTAACAATTCTCTGTCACATCTACTTAGTTTCTTTTCTGTCTTTCTTTTTTAGTTTATGTCCCTAAATAACACGGATGGCACGTTGATGGGAATTAAGATTACTGTAGACGTATGTCAGGAACCATTTTGTCTGCTTCTGTGACTGCCTGCCTGTCAGGCAGAGTCAGTCAGGCCAGGGTCTGCTGGCAGATTTCCTGGCCTGTGGGCACATGGAAGGATGAGAGAACACACTTGAAGCTCAGGGCGAGGGGCTGAATGTTCTGTTAATCTTGGTGTAAGGATCAGGGAGGAATAGGGAGGCCTGTGGGTGGGTACAGACATGGATGTATGTCATCCATTGCCTCTGCTGGCTTGGGACTTTGTTTCCACGATACTGTAAAGTATAGAAAGCCTAAGAGAATTAGACTCAGGGCTGCCGTATACTGACTGGACAGCTCTCCCTATTTCTAACTTTTGCTTCCAAGTCTTCTTTTCTGTTTTCTCTATAACCCTCACTTGCCTAGGAGTGCTTAACTTCGTACTGGCAGGACTGGTACATGCATACTTTGAGCTACCAGAATTTCTTTCATGTTAAAAATCTCAAGCAAACTTTCTCCCGACTTGGGCTTTTACATCTTCCTTTGCCCCTGGTATCTCACTGATCCTATGAGTGAGAACAGAATAGTTTATATTTTAGCCGGAGTGTTGGCACACTGTCGAAGTAACCTTGACATGAGGGAGGGTTCCCGCCAAACAAGGAAAGGCACCAAAGAAGCACATGGAGTCAAAAATCACCACATGCTGAAGCTGTGTGTGACACTTTAAGTGACAAAAAACATTTACTAATGTCCCGTTGTCTGCTGTGTAGACTTTTAAAGATGACTTTTGAGGTTATAATTACACTTCCTCATCTCTTTCCTCCATCCAAACCTTTCCATGTGCTCTTTCTTGCTCTCTTTCAAGCCCATGGCCTGTATTTACATCTTTTTTCATTAATTGTTATTACATGCATTTATGAAAACACACACACACACACACACACACATTCCTGATTATAACATACTGAGTAGACATAATGTCACTGTTATGCATATTTTCGGAGCTCACACTTTGGTATTGAAACCATATGATGAAACTATTTGGGATGGATTAGGAGGTGTGGCCTGTTTGCAGGTGGTATGTCACTTGTAGGGGACCTATATCATTCACAGTTAGCTCTTTCTTTCCTCTTACTTAACATCAGACGTGAGACCGCAGCTACTGCTCCAGCACCACACCTACCTCCTTGCTGCTATGGTCCCTGCCATGATGGTCCTGGGCTCACCCTTTGAACCCGTAAGCCCCAGTAAACTCTTTCTTCTGTAAGTTGCCTTGGTCATGGTGTCTCTTCACAGCAAGAGAAAACTAATTAAGACAATGACCATTCTAGCTGTACATATAGTCATAGAGATGAATAGGATTTGGGATCAGGCAACTGTTTGAGTGGCTTCCTTAGATGATCTGTGTGATATTTTTAGTTGTGAGTTAATTAGAATAACGTGATTTTTATTTAAAAACAGTAAATAAAATTAGACGGCAGTATAAAACAGGACTGTACAGTCGATAATACAGAAAGGCATAAGAGCTACCTGATCTGTTTCCATAACCCAAGAGGTGAAACTGAGCCACTAACTAACTTTCCTTAACTTGGTAAAGGACAGGTACCTTCTAACCAAAATACCGAGAATTCGATTTTACTCAAATGCTTTCCTGTGAACTCTATAAATATCTTCTTGTGTTAACTGAAACCTCAATAGGATGTCTAGAGGCTTACACCTAAATAAAAAATAAACTCCCAAAAGTTTCTCTCTAGAACAAAATATTTCTCTTTTGAGTCATCACAGCCTCAAAAATGTGCTCAGAACAAAGTTTCTTAAACTTGGGAACTTTCAGAGTCTTGAAAATTGACCTAAAAAAAAAAAATCAAATGATTTCAACTTCTTACATACAAAAACTAAGATCAGCTTCAGAGTCTGTCAGTAATTTTAACCTTACCTCTTGGTTTGCTTTGTCCGTGGCTTTAGATACTGTTTGTGCAATTCTTACTTCATATCTGTTTCCTTTTAATTCATTTCATCCTTGTTTTATTTATTAAAATTGCTGTCTGTTTTCTCACATTCTTAATAGACAACTATTTGTGTGTCACTCTTAGTGGACTTCCTTCCTTCCTTTCTTATTTATCATTTTATTAGTTTACATTTCAAGTGATATCCCCCTTCCCGGTTACCCCTCCACGAACCCCCACCCCATCTCCCTCTCTCCCTCCCCTTTGCCTCTATGAGGGTGCTCCCCACCCACTCACCCACTCCTGCCTCACCGTTTTAGCATCTCCCTACATTGGGGCACGAAGCCTCCACGGGACCTAGGGCCTCCCCTCCCACTGATGCCAGATAAGGCCATCCTCTGCTACATAAGCAGCTGGAGCCATGGGTCCCTCCATGTATTTTTACTTTATTTATTGTATATGCATATATACTCTATCTGCATGTATCCCTGCAGGCCAGAAGAGGGCATCAGATCCCATTCCAGATGGTCGTGAGCCACCTCATAGTTGCTGGGAATTGAACTCAAGACCTCTGGAAGAGCAGTCAGTGCTCCTAACTGCTGAGCCATCTCTCCAGCCCCCCCACCCCCCCAGTGGATTATTTTTTTAAGTGCAAGAAATGTACTAAACTCAAAATTATGACAGGAATGCAGTATGTCATACTTGATGTCCCTTCATATTCTTACAGTAACAAAGAGTGGCCTATGCCTTTATTACAATACTGCATTCACGTATACCAGTCTCAGGTATTTTTTCCAGTGCTGTGATGAAAGAGTCTGACAAGAGCAGTTTACAAGTTTTATTCTAGCTTACACTTCAAGGGTATACTCTATCAAGACAGGGAAGTTGTACTGGCTGGTTTTGTGTCAATTTGACTCAAGCTAGAGTCATCAGAGAGGAAGGAGCCTCAGTTGAGGAAGTGCCTCCATGAGATCCAGCTGTAAGGCATTTTCTCAATTAGTGATCAATTTGCAGGCTTTCTTCAGTTTCAGAGATATAGTCCCTTACCATCATGGTAGGTAACATGGTGGCAGACTGGTGGAGAGAGAGAGAGAGAGAGAGAGAATGAACGCCTGGCATGGGCTTTTAAAACCTCAAAGCCCACTGCTAGTGACTTGCTTCTTCAAAAAGGCCACACCCACTCCAACAAGGCCACGCCCACTCCAACAAGGCCACACCCACTCCAACATATCCATAGCTACTAATCCTTCTCAAATAAGGGACTCCATGGGGACTAAGCATTCAAATATATGAGCCTATGGTGGCCATCCTTATTCAAACCACCACATATTCATAAAAACACAGACAAGTAAGTGAAACTAACAATAAAGGTTGAGTTATGGGGCATAGAGAAGGAAAAGGTGCTCCTCTCTCTTGGAGTCTCACAGATGCCTCTTGTGGCTTAGTATCAAGAATTTCAACCAAACAAGACTTTGTGGTAGCAGCTGCCAACGTAAGAGACAATATTCTTTTGGTATAAAGATATGTCAAATAAGAATGTTAACATAGCAATGACTCATACCAAAGCAGATATATACCTGCAGTTTTCTGGAAATCTCACCAGAAACCTCATTTGTAGTAAAGAATAGGACTTAGCAGCCCCTTGTGCAACCTTCATGGACCTTGGTTTTACCTTATCAGATTGTAATCCTACCCAGGGCACCTTCAGGGCTAGCCTGTAATTTCATTGCTCCAAAAAGAGGTAAGGGCCAGCAAGATGGCTTGGCGGGGTAAAGCCACTTCCTTCCAAGACTAACAGCCTTAGTTTGATCCCAGGACTAACAGGGCACCAAAATAATAAATATGGCTGCTAGTAAGAACCCCACCCCTATGCTCTTGGGTAATTCTTTTCCCCAAGTGTCTCTTTTTAAATGTTGTAAAGCCCAAGGAACTCCAATTCCTGGAGGAAAACCGCAAAGTCCATTTAAACGAACATCCTATGCCGATGACCTCTCGTGCCTAGCAGCACCAGTTAGAGGCTACAACAGAAAAGTCAAGGACACACAGACACCTGAGACTTTCCGCAGGAGATAGATAACCTAGCCATCCTGGTGGTCAGGTGGTTTTGCTCCCAGGTTTGGTTCTTGCAGATTACGTCAGAAATGTAGTTTTTTAACATATTAACATGTACAAATTCTCCAAGCTTGCTGTAACCACATTAAATACCTTGCACTCCTAGACTGGGGCTCTCACTCTGACCTGCTGACACAGTGACAGTGAGATTTTTTGCTTGAGAGTCTTCAATAAAGACCCTTATGTGCATGTATTGGAGTTGCCTCCTCTGTGGTCCCTGTGACATCATGCATAGCACTATTCATCTGTAAAGAAGAGTGAAATTATGAACTTTGTAGATAGAATTCTAGATTTGTCTAAAAAGATATATTCTTTCTCATTTGAAGCTCCTGACTCCAGGAGTGATAGCAGAAACCAGAAAAGTAAAAATGGACCATCGTTGGGATTAGAAGTATGGTATGTGAACAGAAATTCTTGAAAAGGAGCAGTGTCTGAGACCAAAGAGAACACCTGGTGTAAGACTCTGGGGAGCCTTAGCTTACCAGAGGACCCCCCCGCCCCCCAAGTGAGCACCATGGAGTCAGGGATCAATGCAAAAAGCAAGAGGAATTTATTGTTCCAGCATGCTGGGGTTGCCTTGCACACAAAAGAGGAAGGGAACACTGCCATGCAGCCCATTCATCGAGCTTTTATATGGTTTTTAGAGCAGCAGCCATTAGGCACAATGTGATTGGCAGAACAGTGTGACTTTTAAACTGATTAGTCTTTAGGGAATGAGGTAGTAGGTGCTTAATCAGCCCCTCCATTCCAGCATATGTGCTCACTAACCTGTCTTTTCCAGGAGGGGAGTGGTGCTTATGTGCTCAGGGGTCTGGTGGAATTTTCCAAAGTTCCTGAGTGGACCTCTTCACTGGAAGGAGTTTGTCTACAGAGATCGATGGACCAACTGGGATTCCTGTATTCCAATTCAAAGATTGGAATTTTGTAGGCTCAGAGGCTAATTACTTTATCTTGGGCTAGTTTTAGCCATCTGGAACAAGCCATCCATTGCCCCTGTGCCTGAACTAATACCTTGTGATAATAAATTAAAACCTCAAAGAAGCTGTTCATCTTCAAAGAATACTGTCTTCCACCAATCCAAGATCTTAGAATGTTACCAGACAGCATCTTGGGCTTATGAAATAGCACCTCCCCCATCTCATCACACCTGCCACTCTGGGGTACCCACCAACGTATTTTAAAGTTGCCTTGCTTTATGACTTTCTGTAAAGATATCTATCTATCTATCTATCTATCTCAGAAACTTCCTGAAACTGCTTCCCTGTTGGAACATGGAATTTGCAGTAACCTGGGCCATGGTCATTCAAAATGCCTCCAAAAATAAGCTATCTTTTATTTCCTTTAAGATGAGAGATGTGGTTTTTACATCGACAGTTATGGCTGCCCAACACCGGACAACCCACCTTTTCATCAAAGGAATCAACTGTATTAGCACTGGGTACCAGTACAAATAAGCTTTCCTTGTTGACTATCACCCAGCATTGGCCCCTTAAGTGGTGTAATACCCCGACCCTCGGTCAGTGGTACTTACTTCTAGATGTCCCCGAGTGAGACACAGATGCAGATCAATGCAAAAGCAAGAGGTTTATTTTCCAGCATGTCAGGTTTGACCCTTAATCAGTCCCTCAAGGCGAGTGACTAGAAGACGACCCCCCCCCCCCAATGGCTATTACAAGCAGTTTTTGTACTTTTTAGGGGCACAGGTTACATCAACAAGGTTACAGTTCAAACTGATTGGCTAAGCATATTGACCTTTAAATCTATTGGCTAGCAAGCATGACACGCATTTGAACTCCGAGACTTTCCAGAGGGTCAGGTGACTATTAGTCAGTACATTCTGAGAATTTTTTACTCAAGACCGTTCCTGAGAGTGGAGAATGGAACTTGATCTAGCCTTGACTCCGGGTGGGAGGGGGAATCTGTAAGGAGGGTGTGGGACTGGAAAAAGTCCTTAGGGTCCCTCTGTGGAAATTGGTGAATTCTTGCTTGGACTTCCCTTTGTTTGGTTGGCTGTTAATTTTGTTTAGTTTGAGAAGGTCAAGAAGGATTCTACTTTAACAGATGCCTTTCTTGTCTGCTTTCAAAGGTTTAAGGTATTGTGATATCTAAAGTTATGTTATTAAGTTTAAATTACTGTGCTTAAGAGATCTATAAAACAAAATTTCCTTTAACTTGTATAAGGACAAACACATAATAACAGGACAGCTCCCTGGAATGCTGTGAGCCGTTCATATAAGAAAACAGGCCAAGTATTTTTGCTTCTGTAAACAAGCTTGGTTGCCCCAACTGCACAGGATGTGCTTGATTGTGTAATGACAGGGAAGTGTTAGTAATAGTAAACCCCTAAAAACAAGCAGGAGCCGATCCGATGCCATTCACAACAGGACCTTTATTCAAGCTATCGTGGTCCCCTCAGCCACCACCAAGATGAAGGATGGTTTTGGTGGAGAGGAGCACCCAACATCTGTCAGGGTAATGCTTTATAGAAAGCAGCAAGTGGGGAGTGAACGTTTCTAGCCTGGCAAGCATCTTACTGTGGCCTTTAGCATAACTGGCTGGTGATGGGAGTCAAACCATATACTTCTATTTTTGTTTGCATTGGTGGTTGTCAGGCTGGGGGTGGGCTTATTGGGAATTAACCTGAAAACACTGGGTTGTTGAGAGAACCTAGAGACACTGGTCTGTTGGGGTTAGCCTAGACACTGGAACTAGGCTAGGGTTTTGTTGGGGGGGGGTGTAACTTGGAAATTAATGCTAGGTACCAGCCTGTTAGTTTACCTGAGTTCAAGTTCTCTAACATAGAGTCTGAACTTAAAAGATTTGGTCTCTCAAGCACATGTATGTAGGAGGTAGATAGAGTTTTCCTTTATAAGCCCCTGATGAAAATAATTTGGCAGCCTGCTCTGGGAATCCTGGGTATGGACCTAGGATTGGTCCTCACCAATGTTTAATAAAGCTTGCTTCAACTTTGTCTCAAAAAATGTGGCAGTGTCTTCTTTTCACCCAATGTGATTAAAAGTATCTGGATTCTTCTTTGCTTTGAAAGCACTTTGGTCTAGATCTAAACATTAGATTTTGCTTGCTTGCTTGCTTGCTTGCTTTCAGATCTTTAGGCAGTCTAGATTCTGACTTTTAGCCTGTATTTTGTTTGCTTTTGGAATCTGGAAGGCATTTCAGTTTTTGTTTTGGTTTGGTTTTTGCTGGCTTTGGACTATTTTGATTTATTATCATTTAGCCTTTATCGCCTAAAATTTCTTCTTTAACACTTAATTCTGTGTTTCTCCTCTGATCTAGCCAAGACTTTAGCCTAGGAATTTTATGGGTGCCCAGTGATAAAGACGCTGAAGACAAGAGGCACTTGTTCTCTCTCCCCAGTGTAGAAGTGTCAGGTGAACACCCTCCACCCCCAATCTGCAACAGCCTCACGTGGAAACCCAACAAACACACTCCATTCCTAGCTCAGAAGGAACTCATTGGCTATCCTGGGAAGACACATATGAGGGATCGGTTCACCCAGTGTCTTGAGACCCCTCATGTTTTCATAAATGTGTGGGATAACTAGAGACCCAGTATGAGCAGCCTTTTCAAGGTGAAAGCTGGGAAAATCAATCCCCAAACTGGCACATGAAACTGACCCCCAAACGCATTCCCTAGCTAGCACAGACATGACTTTTTGGGAGAAATGAATAAAGAACAACAACAACAACAACACCACACACACACACACACACACACACACACACACACACACTCACACACTGATAGCTCAGCTCAGGAACTTTGAGATATTCCACCAAGGTCCGCTCCCCTCTCCGAGCACACAGAAGAAACAGGTTAGAGAGCACATAGGCTTGGAGGGAGGGGCTGATTAAGCCCCTGCTACCTCATTCCCTAAAGACCAATCAGTTTGAAAGTCACACCGTTCTGCCAATCACATTGTACCTAATGGCGGCTGCTCTAAAATCCTATATAAGGTCCCTGAACGGGCTCCACGAGGTCGCCCTCTCGTCTTGGTATGTAGAGTGACCTCAGCATTCTGATGAATCAATAAATTTCTCTTGCATTTTGCATCAGTCTCTGACTCTGTGTGTCCATTTGGAGGGTCTTCGGTGAGTTAAGACTCCCCAGAGTCTTACAACACACACACAATTTCCTAAGAAGGAAATGTTTAAAGATAAACCACTACAGGTACTCTAGCTGTCTTTATGTGTGATAATCTTTACCTTGCAAATGTTTTGGGAAAAAAACAGGGAGAGCTAGATGTAGCCAACTCTGAACTTGTTTATCTTGTGTGCTTAAACCCTAGGCAATGAAGTTCTTCTTGGGTTTTTTTTGGTTTTTTTTTTTTTGTTTGTTTTTTAATCTACCACCTGTTAGTTTGCTTTAATTAAAACATAAGACATCTGTGAACAACAATAAAGACAAACCGATAAAATTGGTAACACATAATAAAAAGCTCTTCAAAAAAATTACACGTGAGTTAGACTGAATGCTAAGCTAAACTAATTTTAGAGTTTATCTATTAAAAGCAAAGTGTAAAGTAGCTCCCCCCCTCTTGTTTGACCTTACTTCTTTATCTTTGAGTTTTGGGGAGGGTTTTGGGGTTTTTTGGGGGGTGAGGGGGACTGGGCTTAAGGTGAAGTGTCTCTGTTATACAAACTAGAAAATTCCTTTCAGCCTTTAAAAAAAAACAAAAAAGAAAAAGGAAAAGAAACCTCTGTTTGGCCTGCATTTATGTCCCTGCAGTTTAAGGGAGATTCTGAAGGCTGTTAATCAAATGAAGCTAAGGCTCTGTCTCCACTCCCAACATTGCTGGAATTTTTGCTGAGTCTTATCTTCGAGCACTGGAGTTTTTCTCATCAGTATTTAACTGGTTATGTTCCTTTGTTTCTGTTTTTTTGTTTTTTCTTTTTCTAACAAGAAACCCACTAAGTGTTTTAGTAATGCTAACATCAATTTAAAAAAAAAAAAATTGGTCTGGTGGTGTTGGCCCATACCTTTAATCCCAGTGCGATGCCTTAAGAGACAAAAGGAGCCAGGCTGGGAGACAGTCCAGACAGGAAAGGGCCAAAGATAACAGTTATAAACTGAGAAAGCATGGCCAGGTGCAGATACGCCTCAGTCCCCACACAATGGACAGAATTCTCTGTTGTCAAGGACAGGCTGAAGCCCCAGGTGGGTGGTAACAGACTGACATTATGGTCGGCAGTCAACATCGCCCCACCTCGGGCCACCAATCGTGTAAAAAGTCAAAATTAACCACTAATGCGGGCCTACCCTTTCATGCTGTTGCCAAGCTCTGCCCCAGAAAAATGTATAAAAAGTGTGTACCTTACTAACCCTGGGTCGCCATTGCCCTGCTGGTAGGGTGGCCCCAGTGCACTGGATTCAATAGACCTCTTGCTTTTTGCATCGTTCTCAGTCTCTCTCTGTGTCTTTGTGGGATGGGCCGCCTAGGCGGTTGGACTTTCGGGTCCAACACCAGCACTCAGGAGGCAGGGGCAGGTAGATCTCTGTGAGTTTGAAATCAGCTTGATCTACAGAGGAAGTTCCAAGACAGCCTGGATTACAAAGAAAAAGAAACCCTCTGTCATACAAACGAAAAACCAACCAGAGAGCCATTTTCCCAGACCCATCCATAGAAACATTATGGGAACCTGCAAGAGATGACAACTCAGACGTAGTTCAGAACTAACTGAAAATGTTGGCATCAGGACCTCCAAAACTAGTGACATCACACCTAGGAGACAGCACCCGCACACCCGTTGCTAAGGCAACTGCCACCATATTCCTAGAATCCACTTGGCCCACTGCCTGCCTTTACCTGTGGCTACATCACTATTCATATATAAAAGGAAGACCCCCTCTGATTTCTCTCTCTTTCTCTCTCTCTCTCTCTTCTCCCTTTCTCTTTTCTCTGCCATTTTGCCCTTTTCTCTCAATAAACCCCACCTGGAATTGTCTGGCCTGGTGTGGTCTTTCTGGAGCTGCGTGACCACAACAGCTCTGAGGGTCCCGAACGTTGCGATTTCTGAAGGCAGAAATCACACTCTGGCGTATTGCTTGACAGCTACAGGGGGCTGGCTTTGCAAGCAAGCAATTTGACAGAAGCTAAGAGAAGCAGTTAGCTGGAGGTTCTGTACAAGCAGGCAGTTTAACAGAATTTAAGTTAGCTAAGGCATCTTGACCTTGGGTTACTAGAATAGAGCTGAGTAATTTTTCCATGAGATTCTCAAGGAGATCAAATTCTATTTAAACCTGAAATGGTCCCAGCAAGAATACAAGATGGAGGATGTTCTGCATGGTCTTGCGCTGTCACGTGGTTGATTCCTTTGGTAATATAAGAACCAGCATTTCCAGCTTCCATCATGGCCGAAGGGTGGCAGCTCTGAAGAACCCTCCAGGTTTCCAGAACCATTGGGCCACCCAGCCTCAGGGATGGAACAGCCACCTGGTTTTCAGCCTCTCAGAAACAAGACAGCTGTTTTTACTATTTCAGCATAATAATTTAATAAATCACATATGTGTATTATATATGAACTATGTTATAAACATAATATGTAATATGTAAATTATATGTTGTGGGGTATTCACTATGCGGACATGATTGATAATGTCATAAGCAGACATTAAAGAGTCATTGACTTTTTAAGTCAATGAAAGGTTTTTATCGGCTGGCCAGCACTACACTGGGTATTCAGGTATCCCTGAACCTTTCTCAGGGTGAACTTTTAAGCACAGACACCGTGTTCTGGGTTGACATACTTAAGTTAACGAAGACAGTTAGCCAGAAGCAGAACTACACAGGCCACAAAGCAAGGTTAGCACATTTGGAGACTTTCCCAAAAGATGGACTTTGATGGGTTAGGTCTTTGTTTTCATTTTGGCAGCTGGCACTATGTGCTGAGTTTTACGGCCTGAATAGTACTCCCATCAAGAAATCGGTTGTGTTAAGAACTAGGGGTGGGGTGGGGCTGCTAAGGGGCCCTGTTTCATATAATTAACCGTTCATTCTACCAGTTCAACTCTGTCCTTAAAACAAACAAACAAACAAACAAAAACCCACCACCACCACCAACAAAAAACCCTGATCAATACAGGAATCATCTCTGAACTTGGTTGGCAGATTTTTTTTTTTCCTTCTGTGATTCAAAGTTCCCAGAAAAACATCCACACCTTCATGTAGTGTGATTTATCTTGTGTGCCTGGTTCTTTAAAGGATCCCTCCTTGCTAGTCAGCTGGCCCTTTAAGAATTCTTAGCTGTTAGAAGAACTGTTTGATCCCGTGACCTTCCGTGTTGGTTTACTCGGAAGGGGTAGGATGTAAAGCCAGCTGAGGCAGAGAAAGGGGATTGGGCTAGCGGAGAAGAGAAGGCAGTTGGTGCAGAAGATATTAGGAGACAGTTGAGCCCCAGGAGCTGAGCTGAGCTGATAGGCTACAACAGTTGTAGTTTGGAGCTGCTGGTATTGGGAAAACTGGGAGAAGGGACTGTTTAAGCACAGTGTTGGGGAACTGATGGGGGGAACGGTTGGGAGAAACGGTTGAAGGAGCTGGCCTAGAAACTGGGAGGAGGGCTGGCAAGGAGTTAAGAGAACTGGTTACTGTTGTAAAACGGGCATCCATTTTACAGCCACATGGCAGACTCTCGAGGCCGACTGGCTGATTAGAATGTCTGTGATTGTGACAAGCCTGATGTTGCTGGGGGGTGGGGGGTGGGGGGTTGGTGGGGGTGGGGAGTGGGGGGGAAGAAATGAGAAAGGAAAGGACATGACTGCTCCTAGGTATGGTGGAGGAGGCTGTTTATGTTAGAGATGTGGGGTTGTGGGAAAGCAGATAGCCAGAGGCAGACACAGCTGGGAAAACCCAGCGTGGTCATGACGCTGAGTCATGTGGGAAGAGGAGGAGGGGAAGGGGGAGAGAGGACCGAAGTACAGCAGCCAGGAGGCCAATGGTGCAAAAGGAGCAATAGGAAGGTAGGGGAGGAGGGAGAGGGAGGGAGGGAGGGAGGGAGGGAGGGAGAGAGAGAGACAGACAGACAGACAGAGGGAGGGAGGGGGAGGGAGAGAGGGATAGAGGGAGAAGGGAGATTCAGGTTAGGGGCACGGCCAGGTCTCCTTGATATGAAATATGCACCTGGACAGAGGGTGGGGGTGGGGGTGTCAGAAACCAGGCTGTGGGCCTTTTTCCAAGTTTTCTCAGTAGTTTAGACATAACAGTCCGAGCTGCCCGCTCTCCATCTTGCTTGGCTCAGGGTGAAGGCTACGGTTGAGGAATTTTCAATAATGACAATAACAATCCTCAGAATACATGGTCAACTTGACCTTGCTCTGAGCCCAACTATTCTTTCTGTGTCTACAATCAAGCTGCTCTGGGGTTAGCAACATGGGATGGCTGGCAGGCATGAAACTGGAGTTACTGCTGAGCTAGCAGGCTCCATCAGAGGTGCATGCCTGGCTTCAACGCCCTTTCAAATTGTCGCACTGTCTAGTGCCCCTGGAAGATGGTGTATGCTCTGGGCCATGCACCTTGCAAAGAGCCTTGAAAGGGCTTTGGCCTGTCAAAGCAAGCAGGTACAGGAACCGGCACCTTAACCACTAGCCTCTCTCAGGGGGAAGACATACTGTCATTTAGAATCTGGAATGGTGGTGTGAACTGGCTACTGGTGTCTCTGAAACTCCCAGGGGACTTCTAAAGTACAGCAGAGCCACAGTCTAAAATTGGAGGCTTTCCAAAATCTCATTTCCAAAAACCCTAAGCAGTTATCTTTGCCAGAAACGCAGGGAACCGGTTTCAGGTGTTTCTTGAGGACATCAGAAGCCATTGATACTTCAGTATCTTCTGTAGAGTTGCATGGTGTTTGAGTTCTATCAGCATAACTAATACTTTTATATGTCTCAAAACTCTCTACATGACTTATGCCTAATATCGATTTGGGTTGTTTTTTTGTTTTGGTTTTTCGAGACAGGGTTTCTCTGTGTAGCCCTGGCTGTCCTGGAACTCACTCTGTAGACCAGGCTGGCCTCGAACTCAGAAATCTGCCTGCTTCTGCCTCCCGAGTGCTGGGATTAAAGGTGTGCACCACCACTGCCAGGCATGATTTATATTTCTAATTACATATGCATGTATTGAACATGCAGAGAGAGTCTTTTTCTTTGCCTCTATTCTCTAAGTAATGCTAATAAACTGTAGCACTTACATTGCACAGAGTACTGGAAGACAGAAGAATCCAGGTAGCTCACCGATCAGTCTATCAGTCAGATCATAGTTAGTCTAACTAGTTGGCAGGCCCGAGGTTGTGACAGGCCTTGTCTCGGATTGTAAGGTTGAGAAACTGGTTATCTAATAGCAAATGGTCAGCTCTGACAACAAGCACAGAAGCAACATTACAGAGAGCTGGTTAAAATTAGGAATTTATTATGCATATACATATGGAAGGGTTTGGAGGAAAGAAAGGGAAGAGGGAGATAATTACAATCTCACAAATACAAGTCAGCAGGGCACAGTGGCGCACACCTTTAACCCTAGCACTCAGGAGGCAGAGGCAGGCAGATCTCCGTGAGTTCAAGGCCAGCTGGTTATAGTGAGTTCCAGGACAACCAGAGACACACGTAAGATCTTGTCTTAAAACAAACAAACAAACAAAACAACAAAAAACCCGAGACGAAAAACAAACCAAAAAAGCCAACAACAAAAAAACCCAAATCAATAACGACAGCAACAAAACAAGCCCTCCCCCCCCAAAAAAACAAAAACTAAAGGAAAAAAATTAAAACGTATTGAATGAGTGAAGAAGACGTTGACCTCTGGTCTTTACACACATGCACATGTACACACAGGTACATATACATGTATACGCATATATACCATACACATATATGCCCGTCAAAAGCTACAAATAAACAGAGAGGCAAATGTCTGAGTTAGGGTTTCTATTGCTGTGAAGAGACGCTATGACCATGGGGCTGCTCTACACTTTCAGAGGTTTAGTCCATTGTCATTACGGCTTGAAGCATGGCAGTATTCAGGCAGACATGGCGCTGGAGAAGAAGCTGAATGTTCTATATCTTGATCCTCAGGCAGCAGAAGTAGCGACTCAGACACCCTGGCCAGACTTGAGCTTCTCAGACCTCAAAGCCACTTCCTCTAACAAGGCCACACCCACTCCAACAAGACCACACCTCCTAATAGTGCTAGGCTCCTTTTTTTTTTTTTTTTTTTTTTTTTTTTTTTTTTTAGACAGGGTTTCTCTGTATAGCCCAGGCTGGCCTCGAACTCAGAACTCCTCCTGCCTCTGCCTCCCGAGTGCTGGGATTAAAAGCATGCGCCACCACTGCCCGGCAGTGCTATGCTCCTTAAGGGCCAAGCATTCAAAGACAGGAGTCTATGTGGTCATTTCTATTCAAACCATCATAGCAAAATTTTTTTTTTTAAATATTTTACTTATTATGTTATGTATTTGATGTGTGCGTGCATATGCATGTGAATGTATGAGGGAGTGTGTGTGCATGTATGGAGTTCAGAAGAAAACTTTTATCTTTATTTAAAAAAAAATTTTTTTTTTTTTTGAGATGCCTCACTGTTTAGCCTTGGCTGGCTTGGAACTCTCTATGTAGACCAGGCTGCCCTTGATCCCAGAGATCTGCCTGCTGCAGCCTCCTGATTGATGGGATTAAAGGCCTGGGCCACTACACCCGGCAGACAACTTCTGCTGGCTGGTTTTCTGCTTCCACTGTGGGATCTAGGGATGGAACTCAGGTTGACAGGTCTATGAAGCAAGTGCTGTTACCTAGCGACCTATCGCTGGTTCAGATTTTCAAAGGGCCAGATAGTCAGCCAGTCTCTGGTAATTAATAAACTTTTCTGGTGTAGTAAGAAAACAAGCATAGGCAAGAAGTAAAAGAATGAGCAGGTTGTGTTCCAAAACGGAATACTGAAATTCGAATTTCATATAATTTGTGCACGCTCCAAAACGACATTCATCGTTTGATTTTTTTCAAATAATAACAATACAAACCAAAACCAAAAAATAAAATAAAATAACCCAAAACAAACAAACAAAAAGAACCCGGGACATCTGTTCTGAGTTTCCTTCCAGATAAAAAACGGTGGCAGGCTGAGCTGGATCGGTCCCAGAGGCAGCTTTAAGCTTGTTTCAAACTCAGTAGCTAGGTCGTTTTCTAAGTGCGAGGTGCCAGCTTGTGTGCTTAAGCAAAAAGTACACACTTGAGCTGTCATAGATGTACTACAGGTGGGAAAAGGATTTCCTAAAGGGCTGGGAACCATCTCTGGCCCTGGGCCCTGGCTAGCCTTAACTATGTATTTTTTTTCTCTATCTATGCCCTTCCCACCCCACCCCCACCCCCACCCCTTTCTTTTTTGAGACAGGCTCTCACAGGGCAGCCACGTCTAATTTGCCATAATCCTCCTGCCTCAACCCCCGCCCCGCCCCCACCCCCACCCCCGAGGGAATGCTGGAATAAACGAAAGGCCTGGCTTTGGGTTTCCAAATCTCGCAGGTCCAAGATCTCAGACGTGTGCATCATCCCCGCCTGATCCGTCCCAGCTTGGCCCCTCCGCCCGCGGCAGTCACTAGGGGCGCCCGAGTGGGAGAACGCTCCCAGGAGCCTTGGGAACCAATCAAATCGGCGCTGCGCCGCGCGGCTGACCCTTGGCAGCCAATCACAGGTCGCCGTGGGCTAGTGCGCGCCGGCCGGGGCTTTGCCGTTGGAGCGGCTGGGCCCCGGAGGTCGTGGTGCGGGGCTTCCCGCACAGCGCCTCGCGGGCCCGGGCGTCCGGGGAGGCTCAGGTACGCCGGAGGCGGGGAGGTTAGCACAGGGGCGTGGCGCTGGTGACCTCTGCGGGAGTGACCGGGAGGGGACGCCGGCTGAGGGCCTTCTGCGTGACCCGGGGAAGCAAGCGTGGGTAGGCCGGGAGCCCGGGCACCCCGTCCTGGCAGCCCCGGGCACACACGTGCGTCCCCCTCTCCCTCGAGCCCCCCATCCTGGGGCTAGGCCCGCTCCCCTTAAATGCCTTTTCCATCGCCCAGGGCAACTGTGGCGCTTCACTCACCTAAAGTCCCGGAGGCTGCAGACCTACTCCAGGGCTCGCCGACGCCTGCCTGGAATCTCTACCACTAGGGAGGAAGAGGGAGGACCACGTCGTGGGACCCATTGAAAAAAGTAGGCACAGACGGAAGCCGGGTTTGTAAATTCAGCCCCACTCCCAGTTTGGAGATCTGCAGGCCATTGGAGGCTTTTATCTGCCACCTTTCCATACAGTAATCTTCTTGTTTATTTTGTTGGCTATGTGCCTCTTTGAACCCCAGTGCAGTTCTCCGGGCTCCTAACTAGCTAGTTTTGCTTTGAGCAGTGCTTGGTGGGTTGTGTTGTTTTGTTTACCGGGCTATGGTATTGGAAGGTAGCGGATAAGATGCTTGTACTAACCATCCAGACGACAGGGTTGAGGGACTAGCTCAGCTGGTAGAGTGCTTGCTTAGAAAGGACAAAGCCCCTGACTCATTTCCTAGGACTGGACAAACCGGTTGTGATGACCTCACACCCAGTACTTGGTTAAGTGGAGACAGAAGTCTGTTTTATATCAAAGCAAAGGAAACGGAAAATAAACATGTAAACAACAGGTAGGGAGTGAAGTGGAGTAAAATCTTTTAACACGTAAAATGTAACTAAATCTTAGAAAAAATTTTTTCCTCTTCTCTGCCTGTGCCCAGGGATGTGACTTTCAGCGCTTGGACTTTCTGACGTTAATAAAAGTAACTATATCCGCGGTAAGAGAAAAGGTCTTCTTTCTTCTTCATTTTCTGACTTCGGTTTGTTCCTATGATAAAAATAAACATTACCCCGGGTGATATCGGAAGGCAGAGGCAGGCGAATCTCTGTGAGTTCGAGGCTAGCCTGGTCTACAGAGGTAGTTCCGGTACAGCCAAAGCTACATAGTGAGACCCTGTCTTGAAAGCAGACAATGGAATAAAAATTACAGTTTTGGAATTTCCTGCAGGAATCTGAATGGGTATAATAAGTTCAGGCCAAGTATTGATGTAAGGAATTCTGGAACTTCCTAAGTTGCTTCCTCAAACAGGAAGGAAGTGGTAGGTGCATTCTTTTCACCTGAAATCTTGAAAAGGAAAAAGTAGACACTATGGATGCTCTGTAAAGCCAACTTCCTTTTTCTTTAGTCGCAATAGGAGGTGCAAATGAGTTGATACATATATCTTTTTATTTTTTTTTTTCTTGTTTTTCGAAACCGGGTTTCTCTGTGTAGCCCTGGCTGTCCTGGAACTCACTCTGTAGACCAGGCTGGCCTCGAACTCAGAAATCCGCCTGCCTCTGCCTCCCGAGTGCTGGGATTAAAGGCGTGCGCCACCACTGCCCGGCTGATACATACATGTTTAAGATTCAGCTAATGCAGTAAAAAGTTACTTTGGATTTGTCCCTACCCTGCCTTTTGAGAAAGGGTCTCATAGCCTGGGCTGGTTCATGTAGCTGAGAATTACCTTGAACTCCTGGTTCTACTATATTCCTTTCCCAGGGGCTGTCGTTCTAGGCATCACAAGCCTGATTTCTGGCTTATACCCCCCCCCACCTCCAAGAATCTAAGGCATTATTAATATTACCTTAGGGTCAGTTTAATATATCAAGAAATAATATCAGGGCACAAGGTGCTCACTTTCACCTTTCTGTGTGTGTGCAGTATTCCTTTTTTTTTTCCTGGAATAATTGTTTATTTCTTGAGATTACAGTATAATCCTGTCATTTCCTCCCCCAGGTTCTCCCTTGTATATAAACACACCCTGCTAAGTCTGTATGGTGCTACTTGTATGCTTTCGGGTCTGGTCATTTGTTGTTCTTCCCTGGGGAAGGGTTAGAGACTCACAGAGCTTTCCCACTCAAGAATTAGCATCTCTTGACTTCCTCCTTGTTGAGATCATGTTCAGGTGGCCAGGGATCCATTTTGGTGAAGTCTCATAGATGTTTGAGGAATTAGTAGTGTTAATTTCTTAGAAAGTCTGGTAGAATTCTCTGCTGAAGCCATCTGGACCTGGACGCTTTGGTTGGGAGACTCAGTTTCTGTTTCTATTTCTCTGGGGTTTTTCTATATACAACATTTTCATTATCCATCCTTTGAAGGACATTTAGGTTGTTTCCCATTTCCTTCCCATTGTGAATTGGGTAGCGGTGAACATGGCTGAGCAATTATCTTTGAAGTAGGCTGGCGTTTGGGCATATGCCAAGGAGTGGTGTAGCTGGGTCATGTGGTAGATTTAGTCTCCGCTTTTTGAGTATTAATTCTCCACACTGATTTTCAGAGTGGCTGGATTAGTTTTAAATGCTGCCGACAGTGAAAGAGGGCTCCCTTTCCCCACATGCTCTCCAGAATTTTTGGTTGACTGTTGATCCTCACTATTCTGACTGTGGTAACATAAAATGCCACAGCTGGTTTCATTTGCTTTTTTCCTTAATAGCTAGGGGCAGTGAACAGTTTTTTTTGTTTTTGTTTTTTTGTTTTTCGAGACAGGGTTTCTCTGTGTAGCCCTGGCTGTCCTGGAACTCACTCTGTAGACCAGGCTGGCCTTGAACTCAGAACCTGCCTGTCTCTGCCTGTCTCTGCCTCTCGAGTGCTGGGATTAAAGGCGTGCACCACCACTGCCCGGCGTGAACAGTTTTTGAGACATTTCTTGGCCATTTTTATTTGGTTGAGAATTGTCTGTTCAGGTCCCAAACCCATTTTTGAATCCCTCCTCCCCTCCCTCTCCCCCCACCCCCCAATTCTCTCTCTCTTTTTTTGACTCAGTGGTTTTGAGCTCTTTATATATCTAGAAGTGACCCCTCTGCAGGTGTGCCTGGCAGAGATGATTGTGTGGGCCTCCTCTGGAGTCCATTGTTTCCCTAGCTGTGCAACGGCCCTTTAGGTCTGTGAAGTCCCACTTGTCAGTCATTGGCTTCGTTCTTGGGAAGATGGAGTTCTGCTCAGTCAGAATGTCTTTTCCTACACCTAGGCCATCATGTAGGGCACTGCCTGTTTTCTTATCGCCATCCAGTGTTGCACATTTAGGGCTTTGTCGGTTTGGAGTCCACTGGAGTTTTTGTCTGGGGTTTAGATATAGGTCTAATTTCATTCTTTGCATGTGGACATCCAGTCTTCCTGCCACCATTTGTTGAAAGTCCGTTCTTCCCTTCAGCTTACGTGTGGTACTGTCCGATATTAAGTGGCTGAATATTCATGTTGAGGTCTTTGATTTTGCTCCATTGGGCTACATGGCTGTTTTTTGTGCCACTACCGTATTGTTTTCATTACTGTGGCTTTGGAATATATCCTCGTTTGTTTGTTTGTTTGTTTGCTTGTCTATTTAATTTTGAGACAAGATCTCTCCATAGTCCTGGTTGTCCTAGAACTCACTGTGTAGACTAGGCTGGACTCAAGAGATCTTCCAGCCCCCTGCCTCCCGAGTGCTGAGATTAAAAGCATGTGCCACGTTTGGCATGAGATTCATCTTAAGATCTGGTATAGTAATCTCTTTAGCACTGTTCAGTTTGTTCAGGATCTTTTTGGCTATCTGGTATCTTTTGTGGTTCTATATTAATCTTAGGATAGTTTTTTCTCTATGTGAAGAATGAGATGGGAATTTTGAGATTGCATTGAGTCTGTAAGTGGCTTTTAGTAAAACAGTCATTTTCAAAATATTAATTCCAAATAACCCATAAACATGAACGCAGGATGTTTTTCCAATTCATTTTCTAGTGTCTTTGTCTCTTTTTTAGAGGCCTAAAGCTCTCCTAGTTTTTTTTATTTTTAAGATGTGTTTATTGTGTATACAGTGTTCTGTCTGCCTGTATGCCTGCAGGCCAGAAGGGGGCATCGGATCTCATAGATGGTTGTGAGCCACCATGCGATTGCTGAGAATTGAACTCAGGACCTCTGGAAGAGCAGCCAGTGCTCTTACCCACTGAGCCATCTCTCCAGCCCTATTTCAAAAATATTTTTTTTTCTTTGAACCTGTTATTGATGGGAGTGTGTCCATGACAGTGTGACAGGGTAACACAGCACATCCTCCATCTTGTATTCTTGCTGAGGCCATTTTAGATTTGACTCGAATTTGATCTGTGTAAAATTATCCATCTCTATTCTAGGAGCCCAAGGTCAAGATACCCTAGCTAATTTATCTTGTTCTGTTAAGCTGTCTGTTTGGTTATGTGAAACCTCCTCCTTCAGCTAACTGATTATCTTAGTTTCTGTTCAACTGCTTGCTTGCACAAAATACCTCCCTTGCAACTGTGGAGAGAAAACCGGACATGGACTTTGCCTTTAAATCGCCGTATTCTAAGTTCTCAGCGCTACACTTGGATCCCAACTCCGAGTGTGGTCCCAGCTCGCTGAAAAAGGGACTTTCAATTGGCTCTAAACTGTCTGAGGAGTCTGTGGTGGGCTCCCAGAAACAATCTCTTTCTCAGTATGTTTGTTGCTGGTTATTTATTTTACTTTATTTTTTTTAAAAAGCTATTGATCTTCTGCCAATTAATTTAGCATCTTTTTACCTAGCTGAATTGCTTATTGCCTCTAGAGGTTTTCTTAGAGGATTTGTGGAGCCCGTGATACGTAATATATCCTCTGCTGATAGCGATTGCTCGACTTCCTCTTTTCCTGTTGGTAGCCTTTCTGCGTCCTTCCACCTTACTGCTCCAGCTAGTGCTCCAAGCATGCCTCTGAGAAGGCTGGGAAATAACAGTCCTCCCTGCCTCCCTCCTGACTTCAACTTTTTCTCCATTGAGGATGATATTGACTGTGGGTTTCTCTGAGATAGAGTTTCATTATCTAGCTCTAGCTGTCCTGGAATACAGTATATAGACCAGGCTAGCCTCAAACTCAACAGAGTTGCACCTGCTTCTGCTTCCCGAGTGCTGGGATCAAAGGTGTACGCCACCACTGCCAGGCTCAGGAAGCGTTTTCTTGTTCTGTCCTCTGTTAGGTTCTTGTCCTATGTTAGGTTGCTTGTGTCCTTTTTGGATTGGTTGACTTCTTTGTTTATAATTGTTCCTTTACATTCTGTGTCCTGAGTTTAGTGTCACCAGTTCCTTTTAGAGAACACTTGGTCTTAAGGGAACATACGGTCTCAGTCTTCTGCACTGTTTGTTTTCTAGTGTGACTCAAACATCTGGGTTTGTTTCTTTGTGTGTCTGATGTTGAGGATACTTTTGATTCTGCTTTTGCTCTTGTATGAGCTTGGTTAATTTCAAGACAGGTAGGCGAGAACACACTAGTCCTTCAGATACTCAGTGTAGATTATTGTCTGGAGTGGTTGGGGTGAGTAACCCCAGTTCACTGGGAACCAGTCCGGGGGGAGAGGGGGGAAATGCTTTAGTGAAGACCAAGAAAGTCCTCTGCTGTGGCTCCTGGTTGGGCTGGGCCTGAAGGGCTACATGTGTGCGGGGACTTAGACTCAGCAGAAGAGCACACAGTAGGCCTAGGCTGAGAGAGCTTGGAGGTGCAGCACCACCTGGACCTGGGTGCATGGCATGAGGTAAAGGCCCTGGGTTAGATTTACTGAAAGAGAAGGCAGATTTGGCTCTTAGCTGGGCCTGGGTCTGGAGGGTAGGGATGGTGAGAAGACCCACCTAAGCGAGCTTTCTGTTGGAGCTCCTGCCAGGGCATGCACAGACTGCTTGGCTAGGTGACGCTGGGTGAGCGTCCTGGGTCACACTAGGCAACAGAGCTCATAGATGTACCTCCTGCCCGGGGCTGGGCCTTGACGGTTGGTGCAGATGTGGTGGCACTGGCTGAGTGTCCTTGATGTTTATAACCACCTCACAGTCTTTGATGAGGAAACTAAATTCTTTGTCCGTGCTCACTGACGTGTGATGTGTTTGCACTCAGGTGGCTGTGTGTGGAGGAAGTGCTGGGGCTGTGGCCACATTAGAAATGGAGCAGCCGCTCGTATTAGAGGATGAAGAACAAGATCCAGAACCACAGCAGTGTTCACAAGAACCCATTCAAGTCCTTGATGAAGGTGCTGATGAAGATGCCGAGCTGATCTTCGTAGGGGTGGAAAATGTAAAGGAAGACGCCGAGCTCATCTTTGTTGGAGTAACCTCAACTTCACAACCAGCCACCTCGAGCATTTTGAACAGAGTCACCCCAGGTTCACGGTTAAAAAGAAAGCATGACCAACTTAGAGAGACCACTACTCGAAGATGGCAGCCCTCACGTCCCGCCCCAACATCAGAGGCAGTGATTGTCTTGCCAGCGTCTCCTACTGAATCAAGATCAACAGATAGTCCTATTATTATTGAGCCTTTGTCCGAGTCTGATTATAAAAGTAATTCACCACAAGTTGTGCCTAGTAGCTCTTCAAAGGGTTGTTCACCTCTGGTTACACTCTCAAGTTCGGAGAATAGTCCAGTAAAGGCAGCGCTTGCAGGAGGAGCTTTGAATGAAAGTTTGTATGTATCCAAGTGCCATTTTTCCATAAATCCACAGAGGCCTGAACATGGTATTGAGATTGTAGAACAAAGTCCTTCGGCTTTGCCCCCTTCCGGTACTTTCCACACCTCGACTGTGCAACAGAGGACACCTTCCTTTGATGCTCCCAACTCACTGAGCCGTTTAGTGAATGGGGCACCTCTCTCAGAGGCCTCTGTTCATCCTCGCCAGGACAGAGGATTGGTGAAAGCAGACTTTTCAAGTCTAGCAAGTCAAGAGACTTTTGATCCCAAGAAAGGAAGTTTGACCCTGTTACTTAGTGACTTTTATTATGGACAGTATAAAGGAGATGGGAAGCCAGAAGAGAAGACTCACACAACCTTTAAATGCCCCAGCTGCTCGAAAGCTCTTAAAAATGTTAAATTTATGAACCACACCAAACATCATTTGGAGCTGGAGAGGCAGGGGAGTGACGATGCCTGGGAGAGTCATACCACCTGTCTGCGCTGCCACCGGCAGTTCCCTTCCCCGTTCCAGCTGGAGTGCCACATCGACCGTGTGCACACGGCACCAGACCCTTCCGTGGTCTGCAAAATCTGTGAATTGTCCTTTGAGACCGAACAAGTCCTTTTGCAGCACATGAAGGACAATCACAAGCCCGGGGAAATGCCCTATGTGTGCCAGGTCTGTAAGTATAGATCGTCTGTCTTTGCGGACGTGGAGACACACTTTACAAAGTGCCATGTAAACACTAAGAACCTGCTTTGTCCATTTTGTCTTAAGATCTTCAAAACTGGGATGCCGTACATGTGCCATTACAGGGGCCACTGGGAAAGAAGTGGCCACCAGTGCTCCAAGTGCCGGCTACAGTTTTTAACCTTCAAGGAAAAAATGGAGCATAAGACCCAGTGCCACCAAATGTTTAAGAAGCCTAAGCAGCTGGAAGGGTTACCTCCTGAGACGAAGGTCGTGATTCAGGTGTCAGTGAAGCCTGTTGAGTCAGAATCTGTGGACGTAGCATCAATCACTGTGAGCACAACTGACTGGGAGCCGTCTTACCCCAGATCTCAAGGCAGACTTTCACAAAAGCCCCATTAATTCTAAGTCAGAATCCAAACCCTTCAGAGAGGTACAAACCCATATATCGGTTAATTGCTGGTACCCAAGAAGATGAACTGGTGAACAGGCAGATCTTTTTCCTTTAATTTTGTGATAATGCAGGGGTTTGTCTATTTTTTGAGGGTTTCTCATTTAGTGCTGGAGCTGGATCCGAGGCTTCACAAATAATAAGCAAGTGCTCTACCACCTCATCCCCAGCTACAGCAATTTCTGAATGAACAGTGAGTGTTACTTAAAACACAGCTGACTTTCATAGTAAGTGTTTGGCTTAGCACAAGGAAGGTGTTCGTGTCTGTGTCCCTGTGAACGGAGACCAAGTTAAACCTATTTATTAGTGTTTCATAAAACCCTAAAGTTTGAGAGCTCTTTTATGTAAAGGTTTGAAGTTTGGTGGGCTCACAAGGCCCCACCTCTCCCTGAAGATCTATAGGCAGTTAATGCTTGCTACAAGAGGGAGAAAGACATTTATTTTTTCCTTTTTTTGAGAGACCTCTTCTTAAGTGGTATAGCATGGTTAAGTGGACAGGCACACGTCCTTTTCAGTCTTGAAGCCAAAGAAGGAGTCCTGCCAGAATGCCTTTACCTAAAAGAGTATCCAAGGAGGCCAAGCCATTCCTATAAAATGTCCATGTTTGTGAAAGGGCCCTGCAAACATTAAAAGCACAGCTGTGTATTCTTAGCGCCACACAGCAGTGGTAGGAAACTGGGGCAGAGCTGATGACCACGGACTTTGTTTTGCTTGATGCTTAGGGTGGCTAGGGTTATCTACTCTCTGTTCCATTCTGGCTAGCTATATTTGAAGAACTGGCCATGTCCTCATGGGCCACATCAGTAAAACAAGTTGTCCTTTGCTGAGGAAAGAAGCCTCGGCAGCTGTGATTTGAAGTGTGTTGAGCCTTAGTTGTAACTGAAAAGGTTTGGGGAACTGGGATCTGCCCAGTTTATGGCCTGGGCTGAACCATGGCCTCTGCTATCAAGCTGTAGTAGGAACTTGCCCAATAATATTGGACATAGCACAAAGACCAGACCAGGGTGACTAGAATTTAAACCCTCTATCGGGGTCTTCATTTTTCAGTCCGTGTGTGTAATTGAATATGTGAAGCTTGCAATTTGATGCCCTGGTGCTTTTTCCCCCCTTGGTGCTAGGGATTAAACCCAAGGACTCTGCCACTGAACTAGATCCCTAGTCACAATTTGTGTCTTGTCTCGTATTTAAGTGGTTATAATGTTTGTATAATTTCCAAGTTGATCACACTAATATTGCTTGGGTCTTACTTGAAGCACTTTTGTGTGCAAGATATGTCCTAAATGAAGACTTGCCTTCTCCTGTCATCTGTCATACTACTTAGCTGGTCAGCAGCCTGTGGAGGAGCAACGTCATAGGACTGTAGAGCATCCTCTGAGGATTGATCTTCAACTTCGGTAGCATTAGCTATCTGTGTAAAGCTCCAGGGCGGTGTCCTTGAGCCTGGCCCAGTGCCACCTGTTGTCTTTCCACCTCCAGCCCTGGTGACCAGCTTCTGCTGCTCATCCCTCAAGGAGTCTGGGTGCATGCTGGCTACAGACACTGGTCTCCAAACTCTGTTGATTGTCCTGTTCCTTTCTTTAAAGGTACCTTATCTTGTTGGGTGTGGTAGCACACACTGGTAATAAGAGCTCTTGGGAGGCTGGGGCAGGAAGATCTGGAGTTCAGAGCCAGCCAGGGCTCTTCAGTGAGTTCCAAATTACACAGCAAGACCCCGTCCCTTAACAACAAGAGAGGCAGTGTGAACAGGTTCCTTAGATGTCCCTGTTCCATTTTTCCTTCCTCAGTTCAGTGAAGTTTCCCTGGATTCCATGAAAAGATGGGAAGAGGTTATCCCCAGGCCTTAGCCTCTCTCTAAGACTGAGGGACAGGAGGTTGTATCTTTTGTTTGCTCTGTGCTTGACCATTGATTGGCTGTGACCTGCCTCTTTACTATTTTAAAGGGACTTTTCAGTGTGTTGTGGTTTTTTTGTTGGTCTTTTTTCCACATCACTCTCTTTTTACCCTGTACCTTTTCTTTAGGTGTGGAAAGTGTATTTGTCCCACATGCCCTGGTGGAAAATCCTGTTTATGAAATGAGTCTGCAGACTTAAGTACTGTCTACGGTAAAAGTAAGAACCCTCTTAGACCTGTGTTGAGCGTCTCCAGCCCTGTTGCTGTAGTTTTCTGTTTCCCTAAAGCATGCTCCTAAGGAGTACAGACTGTTGTTTACTGCTAAGGGAGGCCCCCGGGCTCTGGCTCTGCCTACCTGCTTCTCCTGTCCCCTGCCACTGCACTGTTGTGACCCACTGACCTTGCCATTCCTCAGTAAATTCCTGTCCTCCTGATGCAGAGGCTGCACGGGCTGCTGTCACAGTGCTTTCCCTAAGCCTGCATGGCTGCTACCTCACTTGTGGTTATTAAGCTTACTGAGATTTTTAGAGTGACTAGAAATGTCCCCTGCTTCTGAAGCCCTATTTACCCCTTCTCTTGGAAGGCGACTTACCTCTCCGTGCAGCTTTCTCCCCTCTGCAATCTAGCTAAGTTTCCTAGTCACAGAACTTGAAGAAGAAATCGTTAGCAAGAGCTTTGGTTCTGTCTTAGAAGTGAGCTAGCTTAAGTCCATTTTTGTGCCTCTAACACAAAGACGTAGAGTGAGCTGAGTCTCTGGAAGCTTTCAGCTTTATAGTGACAGCTCTATCTATTTTTAAAGCAATGTCACTTTGTTTTGTTTACACATGTATTAAATATTTGTCAAGATTACTATTTTGTTACTCTGTGAAGCTGGTTGCTTGTTTTACCAAATAAAAGTTATTATTTTAATGTTGCCAAAGTTATTTATAAGAACTAGCGATAGAGGAATAAAGCATTTTGTGAGAACCTTTTGTGTCCTTTTTTTTCCTTTGAGCACCATGTATTTTAGGTTAATTTTTATTTTGTGTCTTCTGCAGTTGAGCTTATTTTTACTGCCTCATCGGTTATAACTTCTAAGTGATATGTTCAGTAAAGCTAATAGGCTTCTTTAATTTTATTTATTATTATTGTGTCTAGGGGTGTGGGTGCATCTGTGCCACCAAACTCTGGCTGTTAAGCCTTTTTTTAAAAAAAAAAAATTTTATTGCTTGTGAATTTCATACTGTATGCACTCCAGTCCTACTCATCTCCCGTCCCTCCATATCCACCCTCCAACCTTGCCACCTCCCCCGCAGAGAAGACAAAAAGCAAGCAAAAACCCCTAAAAACGAAAACATCCGGCTAGAGAAGCTGCGGTGTGTCGGACACACAGTGTATTATACACCCTTTTGACCTAACAGCTTGACTTGGAAATGTTCATTGCAGTGAGTCCTGGTCTGGTTTGAGGCCCCTGGCTTCTGCTACACCAGCAATACTGGATCCTCACAGGGTCTCCATATTGTTGCCCCGTGTCACGAAGATCACGTGCTCCAGTAGTTCAGTTAGATGTTGGGGTGGGCCAACTCAAAGTCCTGAATCTAGGCTTGGGTGGTAGCTGAGTTGGTGAGCCCACCAGCCCTTCTGTGCTTGTGCCGCCAGGGCCAGCTCTCCTGCTTGCTTAGGTGAGGGGCAGAGCCAGCTGTCTTGCCTGTGGTAGCTGGCAAGAATCAGGACTGCTGGCTGGTTGGCACTCAGCTCTCCTGCACTCCCCCAGCAAGGGACAGGAGGCAAGGGGTGGGACCAGCTATCCTGAGCTAGCTGCCCAGGTAAAGTGTGGGACCAATTCTCTTGCATTCTTAAGCTGTTAAGGGGTGGGTCAGCTCTGCTGAGCTCTTGGACATCACCATGGCCCCCAGGCAGCCTGGAACAGGGACACCCTAGTGGTCTTTGGTGGTGACATGGACCCTGGATGTTGAATAGATCCCAGCTGCTGCAGGACCACAGGCGTGCGGGTGTGTGTGTGTGTGTGTGTGTGTGTGTGTATCACCGTGGTGGCCTCTGGCAGTGCAGGCTACGCACATCAGACTGTCCCTCACCACCCTCTTTATAGTGCACAAACTATTGAGCTCTGCCATCTCTCTGCTACACGCTCTTATGGTGGCTCCTGTCTCCTGCATGTCAGTGGTCTGGCTTGGGCCATGAAGCTTTATCTACTGAGCCATCTCATTGACCCCCAGTGTTCTTGGTTTTAAATGAGACTTTCTATCAAAGGTCCGTGACTATCTTGCTTAAGAATTTCAATTTCCATTTTAGCATCTTTAAAGAGAGTGGTTGTATTTTGTTGGATACTTAATAACAATCATTTATTAGTAATTTTTTTTTCTTTACTAAATAAGGTTTTGCTGTGTATGACACACACCTTTAATCCCAGCTCTTGGAAGGCAGAGGCTGATGACTCTCTGAATTCCTAGTCAGGTAGAGATGGCTACAAGTGAGACCCTGTTTAAACAAGTTAACAAACCAAACCAAACAGAAACTAAACTAACAGAAGTTTTGCTTGGCTCTGTTCATAACTTTGCAAACCTTCAGTCAGGTGTGCTGAGACTTTCCTCTAATAGCACTCTGGAGAGTGAGACTGGATTGTGAGTTCTAGGCCAGCCTGGGTTACTTTATTAGTGAGACTGCTTTGAAACCTCAAGACACTGGCTCATTTTAAAAATTATCACAATTTTACCAGGATTTCTGGTTGGCTTTCACAAGCAGCAACTTTAAGTAGTTTACTTTTTGTCTTATTTTGTTACACTTCTACTTTGGGAGCATTCTTTTTCTGTGCTGTTTGGTTTCAGTCCCTGGGAGGAGGGGCTGAGATGGATATATTTTATGTAACAAAGCAGACCTGGCCTCCAGGTTCTCCCAGCATCCCTCAGTCCCTACCTGGCATGCCCCGCCCCCAACCCTGAGTTTTCCAGCCCAGGGGCTGAGCTGCCCTTCTCCCAGAGGCTCTTTGCTACATAACCCAGACGTTTCTCCCTCTCTTCTTACCCCCCCTACCTTTTCCTTCTCTCTGTGCACTTTCTTGCTTTCTCTTCTCCCTCTCCTCTGTCTTCCTTCCCCAGTGGTGACCTCCCTGGCCTCCTTACTTGAGGCCAGTGAACTTACCAGAGAGCAGCTTCCCAATAACTCTGCATCCATGTATATTTTAATCAGGCTCGAATTGGCACATCTTCACACTTGATCTTAGCCAAAAGGCCAAATTGGCACATCTTAGAGGCAGAGAAATAATTTACCACTGTCTTCAAAGATTTGTTCTTTGCTTCAGTGTAGATGGAATCTGTCACCGTTCTAGAGGCAGTTGGGACCTGGGGGGATGGAGTTGGGTTAGCGTTACACGCAATGGCCAACTTTATTCAGAGCATCAGACAGTTTATGCTCAGAGGGTTAAGAAGAATATCATGCATAGAGTGTACAAACATGCTTTTCCATAGAGGCATATAAATAAATAACAAGTGCCACTTGTGATGAGTAATCTGCAGTGAACTTGAGGGACCCTAAGGGCTTTTTTCCAGTCCCACACCCTCCTTACAGCTTCCCCCTCCCACCTGGGGTCAAGGCTAGGCCAAGTTCCATTCTCCACCCACAGGAACATTCTTTAGTAAAAAATTCTCAGAATGTACCTGACCCTCTGGAAAGTCCCAGGTAGAGTTCAAATGGGTGTCATGCTTGCTAGCCAATAGATTTAAGGTCAATATGCTTAGCCAATCAGTTCGAACTGTAACCTTGCTGGTGTAACCTGTGCCCCTAAAAAGTATAAAAACTGCTTGTAATAACCATTTGGGGGTCGCCTTCTAGTCACTCGCCTTGAGGGACCAATTAAAGATCGACCCCAATGCGCCCGAAAATAAATCTCTTGCTTTTGCACCGGTCTAGGTGTCTCACTCTGTGTATCTTGAAGTAAGTACCACTGACGGAGGTTGGGGTCTTACAAACCCATTCCTGTCCAATACACCTGAGAGGGGCACAGAACCACATTCCCTTGGAGTTTTCTCACAAGCATCCAAAACTCCCCTAAAAACTCCACTCTGGAATCTAACACACAAGTATTGAACCACTGGCACCCACACGTCTCTTCCTCAAAGTCTTGTAGTAGATGGGCTCTTGTGGGCCGGTTAGAGGCATTCCCCATCCCTCCCTCGCCCTCCCTCAGTGAGTAAAGTTGCCTTTGGTTTATTTTGACTTTCTTTCCTCATTGTTTGTGTACCATGACTGATGGATAAAAGAAAACCTTTCTGGTCGCCTGAATGCTCTGCAGATTCCAGGACTTCTGTGCAGTTAGACTGGAGCTCTGCTCACTATTGAGTCTAGATTGAGTTCATGGGACATCTCTCTCTCTCTCTCTCTCTCTCTCTCTCTCTCTGTCGGTGTGTGTGTGTTTGTGTGTATGTGTGTGTCTCTCTGTCTGCCTGTTTCTCCCCTCTCCATTCTCTTTTGCCTCACACTTGTTCATAGAAAATCACAGTGCCGATTTCAAATAGAATAAAAGATTCTTAAGGCAAATAAAGAGACTATAATTCAGGTTGCCCCCAGTACTATGTTCCAATATGGTGGCTTTTTTCCCCAGTAACGAGAAAGCCATAAATCAAGACTTTAAAATGCACTGATTGTGTAAGGGTCCAAGAATTACTGAAGAGAATACCCCAGATTATGTATGTAAAAGCAGAGAGGGTTTTGTTCTAGAGAAATCCAGCATGCAGGGGTCGACTATTCATCAAGATGGCGACCACAGCCAAAGGTGAGCAAGTCTTTTTGTGGGGAACTAGGGAAATTTTAGCTAGGGTTAGGTAATCTAAAACTTCGTTAGTGGGTGTTGGGATGTTACATGGGTCAGTTTCTGACTGGCTTGTGTCCAAGTAGTCAATGGACTGCATTCCTATGTCATGAACAGTTAGCCACAGGATGAGATGCCCAAACCACATAAGGCTGCCCTGCACAGATGGCCCATCCAGAGATAAGATATTTCCCCTTGCTTCTGGTTATCTCCAGACTGTTCTTTGGATGGGGACATTTTATGGCCTTGTTATCTCCTCTAGCTAGGAGCTGACTCTGCTCCAGTCTTATCCTCCCTACGTCAGGGCAGGGCATTGACTGAAGACCCATTTTCAATGTCTCTCTCTGAGGAGCCCAGTATGTTTCCCGAGGAATGGGAAAATTTTTATTCCCAAGGTTTCTGGACCTCAAGGACGTCTCTGCTACCAGGCTCACATGTTATGATGGCCCCTCCTTCACCTTTGTGCTGGTAGAGGCTATGGGTCTGTTTGCACATTCCAAAAGAATGTATTTACACAGTCATCACAAGCATGGGGATGTTAGGTCAAACAGCGGTCGACAATGAATACCTCTTAAAAGATAAAGATAGCCCAAGATATTCTGGTTTCAGACCTGAGGTATCTCAGCTTTCCAAGATCACTGAAATGTTAATCCATCAATCTTATAGAATCTTTATCAAAACATGTTTTTCCATAGAAGCATATAAAGGATGGTGAAAACATTTAATTAACATTTAATATTTAATTGAATAACAGCAGCAAGAGATGATGAGTAATCTGTGTTAGCGTTTCCTTCTAGGCTCTGCCTCAGTTACCAGGTGTGCCTGACTCACGGTAAAAGGGGCTACTTGCCCCTCCTCACTCTCTTACTCTCTTCTCCCACCCCACATGTTCCTGGTCGGCTTCTCCTCTTTCTCCTCTCTCCCCTCCCTATGCCCTAAATAAACTCTATTCTATACTATATCTATCCATCATATTGCCGGTCCCTCAGGGGGCAGGGATGTCGCAGCATGGGCCCCCCGAGGCACACCCTTCCCCCCACCTCACCATACAACTCCTCTGCCAAACATATTCCTGGCGCTCCTTTTTTAATAAAACACAACAATTTGAAGTAAACCCACGCCGATCCTCTACACCTGGGAGGAGCATGAAGCACATTCAGAGAACAATTCTGTGTGATGTGTTTATAAAAAGATAAGAGATATAAGATGTGTTCTGTGGAGGTGTGGTGAGGTGTGGAGGAAGGGGATGTCTCAGAGGGCCCACGCTGAGGCATCCCTTCCCCCTGAGGAACCAGGGAAAGACTCCATCAGCCTTTCTTCCAGGGAGGGCCCCTCTCAAACAGACATGGAGGCAGCAGTCGATGCAATTTGCAAGAGGTTTAGGTTTATTAACCAGGGCTCTGGGGCCACGCTGAATCGTGAGGAGAGGCGACCTCGTGGGCTTTTACCCAAGTGTTTTTATACATTTTAGAGGGCAGAATACAAGCACAGTAACCCGGTGTGCATTTTCATTGGATACCGCTCTTAACTCATTGGTTCTGGCCTGTGAGAGGGTTATCTTGTTCTTGCAGCTCCTTTGTGGTCTGGCGAGATGGGGTCTTGCACAATTACCGGAAGGGGGGTTGGGCGCATTCCAGGAGGCGGGGTAGGGCGTTGGAGCTTGGGTCCCTCTATCTGAGCTCTTTCTCATTCCCACCTTTCCTTTGGAACTATTTCAGTCTTGAAATTGAAGATCATCTTGTTTAATGCACTGATACTGCTGCCTGATCATCATAATTTGCACTGCATTAATGCACTCTCTAATAAAGGTAACTAATTTATTAAAAAGAATAGGTCCAAGTGATAGTATAATCAGCAAGCTAATTACTGGGCCAAGGAAAGGGAGAAGGTGAGGCAAGATTCCATTCCAGGCACTCCACATGGCGTAATCAAAAAGCTCTTGGAGCCTCTTTTCTAACTCTTCTTGGTGTTTTCGGATCCTATCTTGCACAGTCCCGGACTTGTTCACATAAAAACAACATTTTTCTTGCAAGACCACACATATACCTCCCTTGTCTGCATTAAGTAGATCTAGACCACATCTGTTTTGGAGAACCACTTTGGCCAGAGAATCTACTTGATCCTGTAGGTCTTTAACAGACTGGTACGCCACATTTACATCATCTATCAGCCTCTGAGATAGCTTAGTATACGTGTCTATTGCTACCCCAGTGGGGAGGGCTCCCGATATCCCCAGCCCGATTAGAAGGGGGATGAACTGCACTTCCCTCTTTTGCCTGGGGGAAAAGGTATCAAAGCCAGGCAATGGAACAGACTGGTCCCTGGGAGGATCTCAACGTCCGACAAGAGCATTGCAGGGACACAGGATCCAGTCCAGTTTAAGGGCAGAAAAGGATAGGCCATGTTATCTCCACACACAAAAACCCTTCCTATGCCCAGACAAACGGCCTCAGAAATGTGAATATAATGACTGCAGGAGGCAAACACTGCCAGGCCAAGCTCTACATCAAAAGAGTCATTTTTAAAAGGGCTGAAGACTCAGGTAGTCACATTAAATCGGGTTGGTTGTCCCTTGAAGGGTCTTCAGAGACTACAGCTTTCTTTTTTAATACAGGGTGAGCGATATTGAACAGAGGCACCACCAGGGCCAGGAGGCACCCGATGTGAGGCATGACCAACAGTCACTGGCCAGGGAGGGAATGGAGAGATTTAGGGCAGCATGTGTAGCCCCAAGGATCTCAGAGGTGTGGGGATCTATCTCAACACCTCTTGCTCTAGGCAACAAAAGTGGGTGATACTGAAGGCGGGGCAAGAGGCCATCGATCTGGGCTAGGATCCGGTCCTGCCCTCGCAGATCTCTAACTTGGTCATTCGGGCCCCGTCCGACACATGTACTGGGGTGGATTGGGGCCAACAAACTTGTTTGCCTACTGGGGCAAGGCAAGAGGCCTGTGCATACTTATAACTCGTGCCTAGCACCCGAGGAATGACGGCCCAATCTCCACCGAAGGAACCTAAATAATTTATATGAGGTATAGCCGTAAAGTAGGGTACCCCTCTCTGTAACATTCTGTGAAGGTCGTATGACAAATGGCATTCATTTGATCTACAAAGGTACAGTTGGCAGGACATTTATCGTCCAATGGTTTAGGCAGAGGTTTTGGTTTTGAAACACAAACCCAAGTTTGATATAGGCCCCCCTGTAGAGGAGTCATAGACGCCCAAAGAGGCAGTCTTGTCCCCACAATCAGTGGATTGGGAATAGCTCAGGGGAGAGGCTAGATTACATCCTCGACAGTCACAGGGATTACCGTATACCGAAGCCAGGAGCTGGTGTTTATTGATGGGTCAGTCGAGTCTGCTCTCAGTTCGCTTCATTACCTTGATTAGGAGTAGCCCGAAGTCATCAACATTTCTGATTTCTTTTGGAGATCTTAACTTTAAGAAGGTTCTCCATCCTCTGCACTCTCCACTGGTCTAGGTTCCCTGGGGCAGCCGGCTTTTCATAGGATGTGTGGATCCAGGCCAAGATCCCGTCCACCTTCACAGAGGTAGGCGTGGTGAGCAGGACCAGGTAGGGGCCCTTCCACCGAGGCTCCAGGGACTGTGTCTGATGTCGTCTCACATACACAGAGTCTCCCACTTGAAAGGTGTGAGCTGTGGCGGGGGTCCCAGGAGTGGATGCCTCTGCCAAGGGTTCCCAGACTTCTCTCTGGATAGTCTGTAGGGCTCTTAACCTAGCATATAAGTCATGGCTGTTAGAACAAGTCAATTCTGGGGTGTTGATAATCAGGGGGGCAGGGGTACCAAATAATATCTCAAAGGGGGTAAGGCTGAATGGAGAGGGAATGTTCCTGGCTCTAAATAGGGCTAAAGGAAGGAGCACCACCCAATCCGAGTCAGTCTCCATGGTCAATTTAGTCAAGGTCTCTTTTAAAGTTCTATTCATCCTTTCTACTTGTCCTTTGGGGATGGTAAGCACAGTGAATTTTCCATTTTTGATTTACCTGGGCTATGAAGTGTGATCCATTATTGGACCCAATTACCTTAGGCCCTCCAAATCTAGGAAAAATCTCTTCTAGGA
Source organism: Rhynchomys soricoides (assembly GCA_019843965.1). Lineage (NCBI taxonomy): Eukaryota > Metazoa > Chordata > Mammalia > Rodentia > Muridae > Rhynchomys > Rhynchomys soricoides. The sequence continues at coordinate 9,381,803 of JADRCH010000082.1, forward strand.
TCTTTTTGGCTACCACAGCGGCCATCTCCTTCTTGGTGGGAAAGGCTTCGACCTACCCTGAAAAAGTGTCTACAAATATTAGTAGGTGCCTGTACCCATATTTGCCAGGCTTTACCTCGGTAAAGTCGACCTCCCAATATACTCCGGGCCGGGCTCCCCTAGGTCTCTCACCTCTTTCTACTTCAGTCCCACAGGCATTCACCTGCTGGCATGGCTGGCATTGATACACTGCTCTATCAGAGGCCTCAGGTTGGGGATGAAGACACCAGACTTCTTTACAGTCTTTATGAGTCTATCTACGCCAAGATGAGTCCAGTGGTGCATCTGCTGAACTGGCCTTAGCCTGTTCGTGAGGTAGGATGCGTTTCCCCGATTGATGATACCAAATTCCTTTTTCCTCTTTGTAGTAGTTGGTAGGGTCTTCCTGTAAACACTTTAAATCAGTTTCAGAATAGCAAAGTCTTTTGGAGTCTGCCTTGCTTACCAATAATTGTGGGGTGAGATGGCCTGACAACGCTATTTCTTTGGCCACTTGGTCTGCCAGATTGTTTTCCCTTACAACAGGAGAATCTCCTTTTTGGTGCCCAAGGCAATGGATTATACTCACTTGGGCTGGTAAAAACAATGCTTTCAGCAAATGGATAATCTCAGGCTTATTTTTAATTTCTTTTCTGCCAGAGGTGAGGAGTCCTCTTTGCTGGTAGATTGCCCCATGTATATGAGCCGTGGCAAAAGCATACCGACTGTCTGTGTAGATATTTATCTTTTTGCCAGCCCCCAATTCAAGGTCTTTTGTAAGGGCTAGTAACTCAGCCTTCTGAGCTGAAGTACCTTCGGGAAGAGCCTGGGCCCAGATTGTCTGGTGGTCATCTACCACAGCAGCCCCCGCTCTCCACTTACCTTCTGAAACGAAACTGCTCCCATCCGTGTACCACATGGCATCTGAGTTCATCAGTGGGGTGTCAGACAAGTCTTTCCGCCACCCATGTGCTGTGGCCAGGATGGCCTGGCAGTCATGAATGGGCGGGTCAAGCTCTGGATCTGGGAGCAAGGTAGCGGGGTTTAAGGTTGCTGGGGCCGAAAAGGTAATCTGGTCTGAATTTAGCAAAAGGATCTGGTAGTGTGTCATCCTCGAGTTGGTCAGCCACCGGTCGGAGGCTGTCAGATCATGCTCTCCAAGGCATGGGGGGCAGTCACTTTTAGATCCTGGCCCATGGTCAATTTATCAGCATCTTTCACCAGCATAGCCACAGCAGCCACAATACACAGACAGGAGGGCCATCTGGCTGCCACTGAGTCCAGCTTTTTTGACAAATATGCCACTGGCCTTGTCCAGGGGCCCAGCTTCTGCGCCAGGACCCCTTTTACTATGCCCTTACTCTCAGCCACGTAGAGGTGGAAAGGCTTGGTCACATCTGGCAACCCCAATGCGGGGGCAGACATGAGGGCTACTTTTATGACGTCAAATGCCCATTGTTCTTTTGCCCCCCACAAGAAGGGACTCCCGCTTTTAGAGAGGGGATACAGGGAGGCTGCCATTTCAGCAAACCCAGGGATCCACAGGCAGCAGAAACCAGCAGTTCCCAGGAACTCTCTCATTTCTTTGGGATTTTGGGGAGGTGGTATGTGGAACACAGTAGCCTTTCTGGCTTCCGAGAGCCATCGCTGGCCATCCTTAAGCAGATATCCCAGGTAGCTTACCTCTCTTTGGCAGATCTGGGCTTTTTTTGCTGACAAAAAAAGCCTAGATCCCCAAGTTGTAGCCTAGATCCCCGAGTTCCTTGAGGAGGTTTCAGGTTCCCTGTAAGCACTCTTCTTTGGTTTCTGTGGCCAGAAGAAAGTCATCTATGTATTGAATAAGGCTTACCTTGGAGTTAGCTTCTCCATACACAGTTAAGTCCGGATGGAGAGCCTCATCAAAGATGGTGGGGGAATTTTTAAACTCCTGTGGGAGTCTAGTCCAAGAGAGCTGTCCTGTTTGACCGGAATCTGGATCTTTCCATTCAAAAGCAAAGTAATCCTGGCTTTTCTCCGCCAGGGGCAGACATAAGAATGCATCCTATAGGTCATGGATGGTGTACCAAATTCTCTTGGAGATCTTGGACTGGGTGGTAGTCGGTGGTTCCAGGCTTCTGGTCAGGCAATAATGGTGTGTTCCAGGCAGATTGGCACTTTTGTAGAATGCCAAGTTGGAGGAAGTGCTCAATGTGGGGCCTGATGCTCTCTCAGGCTTCGCGTGGCATGGTATACTGATGAACCGCTATGGGGTCTGCCTGTGCTTTTAATTGAACGTGCACAGGAGCCTGGTTGACAGCCCTTCCATACCAGCAGTTTCAGCCCAAGTGAGAGGAAATTCTTTGAGCCACCAATCCTTATCATGGAAATTCTCTTGCTCAGTTTCATATATCTGGTATTCGCTCTCTAGTTGGACGGTGAGAACGTAGATGGGCCGGCCATCAGGGCCTTTAACTTGGGTCCCTTCTGGGCAGAAATGAATCTGAGCCCCCATTTTGGTTAGTAAGTCCCTTCCCAACAAGAGGTATGGGCAATCAGGCATGAGTGGGATACCCAGCCTGTTCCTAGATCAACAGATCTTCAGGTAGTCCATGAGTATTGTTTGGTCCCAGTGGCACTGCGGACCCAAGTCTTTTTGGTGGATACGGGGCCTTCAGATTCCAGGAGCACAGAGTGGTGAGCCCCTGTGTCTACTAGAAACTGGGTAGGCTTCCTCTCCACTGTAAGGGTTACTTACCCTAGGTGCGGGGAGGGGATCTGAACCCCGTCTTTCCTATTCACTATCATCTTGGACTGACAGTACCTTGGGGTCACGAGGGCGCTTATCCCACTGGGGGTTCCCCTGTTTCTTTTGGGAGGCACTCCTTTAACCAACGGCCCTTCTTGCAATAGGCACATTGATCTTTGGCGAGAGGCTCCCTCCTGTCTTTGAGCTTGGGCTCATGCCCTCTCGCATCTCGGACCACGGTTGTCAAGATCTTCTGTAGATTCTTCTCTTGCCTCCTCTCCCTCTTTCTCTCTCTTTCTTCCTGTTCTTTCTTTTCTCTCTCTCTAATCTCCGCCTCTCTCTCACTCTGTTGTGGTACTTTCTCAGCTATTTGCACTAAATCTTTCAGAGGCTTGTCCTGTAAATTCTCTAGTATTTTTTAACTTCCTCTTATTATCTGTTAGATTGATCTAAAAAGGCCATGGTCACTGTAGCCTTACGCTCCTCTCTATTCGGGTCGTAGGGAGTATACTGGTGGAAGGCTTCCATGATCCTTTCTAGAAAAACTGCTGGGGACTCACCGGGCCCTGCATTACCTCCCTAACCTTAGTCAAATTAGTGGGGCACCAAGCCACCCCCTTGAGACCTGCCAAAAGAGCCTGGCGGTAGATTTTGAGGCGCTCCCTACCTTCAGGAGAGTTGTAGTCCCAGTTTGGACATCTCAGGGGGAACCCCCGTCTATGGTTGCTGGGTTTGGTGAAGGCAGGCCATCATTCCTGGGTACATTTTTCCGGGCCTCCAAGATAATGCAGTCTCTCTCTGCAGTGGTAAAATGAACCTGCAACAACTGCTGACTGTTGTCCTAAATAGGCTGATGGGTGAAAAGAGCGGACTCTAATAGGTTAATGAGGCCCTTAGGGCTATCAGAGAATGGGGGATTTGGGGATTTCCAGTTACATAGGTCAGAGGAGGAAAAAGGCCAATATTGGAAGAATTGATTTCCACTTGCATCGGGCGGACCCATAGCCCGGAGGGGGAGAGCCACTGTGGTGTCTTTGGTACCAGGTGAGGTGGCCCGCCAGCTATAGGTCCCTGTAGCTGGTCCAGGCTCTCCCTCTGATGCAAGGGAGGGAGGTGGGGGGTGAGGCGGAGGGCTGAGGAGAGATGGTGGGTAGGGAGGAGGAGGAGCAAGGAGAAGGAGGTCAGAAGTTCCTGCATCCTGGAGGACTTTCTTCTGCTGAATGGAGGTGCTGGAGTCCTGGAAGGGGAAAATCAAAGGGGGGGGGGGAGGATCTGACCCATGGCAGAGTTAGCCGCCAAGTCTTCCCAGACCAAGATGTAAGGGATTTTGTCCGGGTAAGCCGCCATTACTTTGTTTTTCACTGCTTGGAACAGGTCGTGGGAGAAGGATCCCACCAGCGGCCATTCTGTTTCAAATGTCGGCCGCTCGGGAAAGCAAAACGTGGTCCATTTAGCCTTCTTCATTAAGAGTGAGAGGTCACGTCCTCTGGCTCTAACGTCAGTCCAATGTGCAAGAGTCAGTTCCAGTGGAGTAGAGACTGTCTGTCCCATCCTCGAAAACGTCGGTCCAACAAGAATACAAGGAACACAAAGAACGAAAGTAAAAAGTCCGAGTGGTCTCTGCCACGAATACCAGAGACAAGACAAGAACAGACTAGGGTGTCTCAAGAAGGTGAGACTCAGGCAAACTGAGAGGGCCCGGGGTGTCCCTCTGTTCCTCTGTGGCTTCAGCGTTCAAGTACGTCTACCTGCTGAGAACGCCACCAAACAGGCGACACAAAAGTGCCCAGACAGGTGACCCAGAGGCCCAGAGGTGGCACGGAAGTGCCCAGAGACTCGCAAGCAAAACCCGAAAGTAGGCGCCACAGAAGAGGAGGAGGACAGAAAACAGACGAGGAGGGAGACACACGACACCTGCTCGAGTGTAGCCTCCGAACGCCACTGTCCAGTCCCTGAGGGGGGAGCCCTGTTTTCCGGCCAACACACCAAATGAAAGACTCGATGAGCCTTTCTTCCAAGGAGGGCCCCTCTCAAAGAGGCGGAGGCAGCGGCCGATGCAATTTGCAAGAGGTTTAGGGTTACTTTATTTTATTTTTGGCTTTTTGAGACAGGGTTTCTCTGTGTAGCCCTGGCTGTCCTGGAACTCACTCTGTAGACCAGGCTGGCCTCTAACTCAGAAATCCACCTACCTCTGCCTCCCAAGTGCTGGGATTAAAGGCGTGTGCCACCACTGCCCGGCAAAGAATGAATATATGAGGTACAGATTTCCATTAAGCACAAGGTCAAGCTTTTTAGTTTGTTCATTGTTATCATATTTATGGTCCTCTTTCAGGGAGGTAGAATAGACACAAAACAAACATACAACCACATTACAAACACTTGTAAATATAGATACAAAAGGAAGCTTTCACTACAGAAACAATTGATAAGGAGACGTCATCCTGGAACCCTGTGCATCGAAGAAGGCAAGCTTACTTGCAGCCATATGACACTCATTCATTGGGATGTCACATAATAGCCAAGGAATACTGAGTTTTCATACATTGTAGGTTTTGATCAAAGGGCATAAAAAATTTGGATTAAAAAAAAAAGAATTCTGGGAATCCATGTAAACTATGGTGGCTACACTTAAAAAAAATCTGTGGTATAACTGAAATTTACTAGGTGAGCACATTTTTTTTTTAAAAATATTTTTAAGATTTATTTAATGGTTATGCGTATGCTGTCCTCAGACACACCAGAAGAGGGCATCAGATTCCATTACAGATGGCTGTGAGCCACCATGTGGGTGCTGGGAATTGAACTCAGGACCTCTGGAAGAGTGCTCTTAACCACTGAGACATCTTAAATATTGTCATCATAAATACACAAAGGATGACCAAATCAGATAATGACTCTATTAAACTGATCATGATAATTATTTCAAAGTGTGTACATATCAAATTACCATGATGTATATCTTAAAAATATATACATTGCCATTTATGTAGAGTTTAAGAATTTTTAAGGGCTGGAGAGGTGGCTCAAGGGCTGGAGAGGTGGCTCAGTGGTTAAGAGCAACGTCTTTTCTTCCAGAGAATCTGAGTTCAATTCCCAGAAACCACATGTTAAAGCTGGGCAGTGGTGGCGCATGCCTTTAATCCTAGCACTTGGGAGGCAGAGACAGGCAGGTTTCTGAGTTCGAGGCCAGCCTGGTTTGTAGAGTGAGTTCCAGGACAGCCAGGGCTACACAGAGACCCTGTCTCAAAAAACAAAAAAATAATTTTTAAAAAACTAATCACAAAGGCAAGAAATTATGTGTATACCAATCTAATTACACAACATCTCCAACTGGTCATTTGCCTTTGTCACACAACCAACTTTATAAAAGAAAACTCAGTAAAATATTCTTTGCTTCATTCAGAGTTCAGGCAAAATAGGCATGGACAAAGACAGCCACACCCAGGAGGATGATGGCATTGATATTCACGACATTTCTCCACAAGGGCTTCTCAGATGTGTCTGAGAATTTTTGCCTTAGAGCTGCTTCCTCTTCTTTGGTCAGCTTGGGCCCTGAATTCTGCAAACCACAGAATAAGTTGCATGCCCTCCTGAGACATCCATGGGATTGCTCAGAATCATCTGAAACAGGAAAATGAATTAATAAGTTATCACCAAAGACAGGAAATAGAAATCACTGTTGGTGAAAGTGTCAGGGGGAATCCATAGAAAAATATGTTTAAGTTTGATTATATGAAATAAAAATTCTGTCCTTCAGTCAGACTTTTAAGAATATGTACCAATGGTACAGTGGATCACATACAAAAGAGTTTTGTGCAAAGCTCTTCATAGTGGCATTGGACAAATTAAGACATGTTTCTAAACAGTAATCTCTGAAAAATAATTAAAGATAAAGCAGAAATCTGTGAAACACAGCAAAAGTATTTTGGAAGGTGGTAGAAAGTGTATGACCTTTGTGTCGAAAAGAGGCTGAAAATGAATGAAATGCCCAACTATCTTCTAACCTAATGGAGAAATCATATTTAATAAAGTAACCTCAAATACTGTCAATGGAAGGGGAAAAGGTCACAGAAGAAGACAGAAGGATAAAAACGAAGAGAAACAAACCCGAAAGCTAGCCCACTGATAACAAATCGACTAGCTTGGTCTGGAGGAGAAGATGTATCAGGGAGAACAGTGAGGAACAGGGGTGGAGAGGAGAACGTGGCAGACACTCAGGCATGACCAATCGAGTCTGATCCGTTGAGCACAGTATGTAGAGATGGGTCAGTCTGTAATTGTTATTTTGGCAGCTGGCACTCAGTGTGGATAGATGATGGATGGATAGGCAGATGGACTGGAGATGCCTAAGTGGATCTCACATTGGATGATCAGTAGCCCTGGATGTTGAGGACATGTTTTAAATTTTTTAGTTTTATACACATACATGTAAATCGCAGAAGCTGACTTTAGTGGGACTAAAAACAAACACAGCCCATAAAAGGCCACATAGCCAAACATACACAGTGTTCGTACATTAAAACAAAGGTAAGGTAGAGTTTACCTTCTTCAAGAGTAACACCAACTTCTTCTTCTTCTTGAGTCTCCTCTTCTGCATCTAAGTCAATCCGCTTCTCTGTGTTGTTCCAAAGACTCCAGCACAGGCGGTATAGCTAAACAGAGACAATGCCTAAGTTCATCAGTGATGGGGAGATATTTACAATGACTCAACAATACCTCGTTTAATGTATGGTTTTAAAAACAACTGTGCCGGGGCATTTTGAATTATTTCGTTTTTTAAGTCTACTATTTGCTTACAACTCCAAGTAGGATTTTGAGACTTCTACTTCTGGGTTTGCGATGTCAGGTAGGGCATAGATTCAGCTAGCCTCCCAAGACCCCCAGCTGCATTCACTGCCCTATCACACCTGTGTGTGTGGATACATTGTGATTACTTTCATTTGGTCTAATAGTTACTTTTATTCTTTAAAACGTTTGTATTGTCTGTGAGCTGTTGTAGATTTCCACCTTTCCAAGTGTTTATCCTACCTCACTTGCAAACCTGTTATTATATTGTTATCATAACAGTTGGATATAACTTTGATTGTTATATGTGATATAATTTATATCTTCATGCTTGTTGACTAATCCCAGCACTTGGGAGGCAGAGGCCTGTAGAGATCTGTGAATTCAAAAACCAGCCTGTTCTGAATAACAATGTCCAGACCACTAGGATTACATAGCAAGAACCCTACCTCAAAAATGACTTAAAAAATTGAAAGTAAATAACAAAAACACCACTTTTATTTTTTTTTTTTTGCCACAGATTTAAGTCCCATGAATACTAGTCTTAGGTCATTCTAAGGACACTGTGTCAAGAACCCATGGGTTTTACATTTACAGTCATAATATTGTCAGCTGTGCAAATCTTACCCATGGCTGTCTTCCATCAGTTGGGGAAGATTTCTCTTTCTTTGTTTCTATTGGCATAAAAATTTATGTGCTTCTATGTTATAACACAATAAACTATTAAAATAGCATTTCTCATACTAAGTCTTTTTGTTGTCTGTAGCCAAGCTTTTAACTACTTTGTGGCTTCTTCTTTCTTCTCTCCTTATTCCAACCTTTCAATGCCCTAACACTAGATAAGAGGGAAAAAAAGGAAGAGGGGAAAGGGGGTGCTAATATCTTTAGACCATTTCCTGCTGAGTAGGGGGCTGGGGTTCCCTGGTGCAAGTTTGATCTTTGCCATCAGGATATCTAATTTCTTCTTCATGTTTCCTCTTTGTGCATGACTATTTAACAAACACCAACCAAATGCCAATTCAGGACAGCCTCTTAGGGCCCTAGCATTTATATATCCTCTGAAGAGCTCCTAGTATTTCAAATGTCACACAATTGCAGAAAACTCTCTGCAGCCGGCAAAATCACACCCCGGCTAGAGCACGAAGCAAATCATAATCAGCTGCTGTGGATGATCTGAAGCAGCCCCATATCCCTCACCTGCGTTTAAAACAAAAACACATGTTGATAATGTGTCTGTGTTTTAAAATATACCAGAATTCTCCCTACAGTTGTTAACACTTCCTTCTTCAGAATCCTTGAATTCTGACCCTAACTTGTATTAGGTTTCTTTGAGTGTTTGTTTCCCAGACTTTTACCTGGCCTGTTTCATTACTGCTTTGCTACATGAGTTCACAACAGGTTTGTGAAATATCTCTTAATACTAATCGATCTATTTTAGAAGTTAAAAACTCACGATGTACTGAAACACAATGATGATCTCATTGATTCTTGAGACAGTTCCTTAAGAATTAGTAGTAAGTTATGGTTATTCTTGTTGTCACATAATTTCATACTATATTTTCCTTTGTAACTATGTGCTTTCTTGTGTTCTTTTGTTCAATTCCCACTATCAAATATAAGTATTTAGTGATGAGTTCTGGTAACATTGTCATTAATAAAGTTTTTTGTTGTTGTTGTTTTTCAGTTGCCATATGCTTCATGTTCTCAAAGTAGACATCTTGTACTGGCTACTCCATATATATATGTGTGTATATATATATATGCATGCAAATAGGAACTACATTTAAGAATGTGAATGATAAACAGAAAATACACAGAAGTATTATTACATGCTAGCAATAAACTGAAACAATGTTACTAAATGATTAGTATACATATTTTAAAAAGATTAGTATTTTCTGATCTCCCACAGTGTGCCCCCTTCTACAGGTAATTCTGTTGAAAATTACAGGTTCATTTATTTGTTTATTTATTTTTTATTTATTGAGACAGAGTTTCACTATTTAGCTCTGATTGTTCTGGAACTTACTACATAGACCAGGCTGGCCTTGAACTCTTAGAGATCAAACTGCCTCTGTCTCCCGAGTGCTACCATGCCCAGCTCAGATTCATGTTTTAAGATTTTTTTCTGTGCTTACACAGATGTATTTGTGTCCCTTTTTTTATATATCAAAAAATGATAGTAGAGCATATTATAATATTCTACATGTCTTTTTCCTGATTCAACCATGTTATGGACATTTAAATATATATCAGTGTTTTCCCATTATATACTTATTCTCTTAGTGATAAAAAATCTGGATCGTTCTTGTTCTGCAGAGAAAAATTTTTTTCCTAATTTGCATATATTTCAAATAACTACTAAAAGTATATATATATATTTTACCCATAGGTATAAGAATTTAAAAATTGTCAACCACAAATTGCCCTCTTAGAAATCATAAGATTCGTGCGGGGCTGGAGCAAAGGAATCAAAAGATTCACATATTCACCAACAATTGTGGATCGTGGGAATTTCCCCACTTTCTTACCAACACTGAGCATAATATTTATACTCTTTTGATCAATTTAAATATCATATGACAAAAATCAACATCATACGCTCCATGTTCTCATCCCTGGGCTGTGTGCATTTCATTTCTCTTCATGATGGGGATGATATTTGGTTTGCCTCTAAACTGGCTCAGCCCAGGTGCCTCTTCTGCTCTCTGGTGTTTCCTAGTCTCTTAGGCAATACCAGGTGCTGTCATTCTGGTATCTTGAAGTGGTGGTGGTGGCCTTGAGTTATCCCAGCTGCATTAGGGAGATTGTGAATTCCCAGTTCATTTCCTAATCTCATACATCTTTGCTGCTTGGCAAATGCTGAGCACAAAGCAGCTGTTTAGTGGATGCTAGCTCCAGCATAAGTTACAATGTTTCCATTGCCTAAGCCTGGATAGTAGCTAACAATACTCACATGAACATCAGGAATTAGCTCTATTAGGAAGGAGACTCCCAGGATTACGAACAAATAAAAAGAAGAGGATGATGGCAAAGTACATATAGTGCACTCCACAGATAACCTTGGGACAGTTACTGGGAGCCAAGCAGCTGCCTGTTCCGTATATAAACTCAGCGATCATATGAATGAGGCCAACCACAAGTCCGACCATTAGTCCCCAGAATGCTCCCTAAAAGAAGAAGAAGAGAAAAGGTTACCATCCTGCTTGCTGGCTCCTTTAAGGGAGAGTCCAGAACACAAGTTTTCAGTGTAAGGAAAGTTGAAAATGTGTCTTTATTAGTGAGCTATTGCTGTCTTTGTTTCTCAGACAGCAGAACACTTTAAAACCTATTTATTTTGATTTATGTCTATGTGGGTGTGCTTGCTTATTTGTATGTGCACCACATGCATGAAGTACCTGAAGAGGCCAGGAGAGGGAGCTAGATCCCCGGAACCTAGTTACAGGTGGTTGAGATCAGGTGTGGGTGCTGGAAACCAACCTGGGTTCTCTACAGGAACAGCAAGTGCCTGTTAACTTCTGAGCTGCTCTCCGTGTGTCCATTGTGCATTTCTTTCTATTTTATTATATTCACTATTGACCAATGCTATTTGTATACACTAATGGGTACAACTAGCTTATATTATGATGTACACATTACAGAATGATTCAAATTACTTAATTTCCATATCTTAGATATCACATTTTGATCTTTTGAACCCCAGAACGCTGTGGTCCACTCTGACTAAAGCTAAGGTTTTTTGTGTTTTTTGTTTTTTTTTTTAAATTTTGTTTTTCAATAGATAGATTTAAACACTTGTTATTTATTTTGCCAAATAAGTAGATCTATGACTTCCATGATTTTCAAGGTTTTCAAGAGGTATGTTTGACAACTCAAAGCTTTTCTTTTTTCTAGAGATCTATGGTGTTGGAAACACATACTCTAAATTCTGCTCTCTGGAACTAGCTTGGCATGGGGATCAGAAATATGAGCTTTAGACTGTGGCATACTACATCTGAATTTCAACACTCTACTTACTAAGACATGGCGGGCAGAGCAGACATCAGCTTCTCCATACCCATTCCTTATCAGAAGACCACATTAATAGACTAATTATAGAGGGTGGATTAAGACAATGGTCTACAAGAATCAATCACTTATAGAATAATAGGATATAATGTGTTTCAGGTAGACTAGTGTAGTACATTTTTTTTTCTTGTAAACATTTTACATATCTTCTATTCCCATTCTCTCAGCACTCATTTAAGGTAGGTACATGGTCGTTTCTGTATTACAGATTTTCTTCATTTACCTGATGTCAATATTATTATATGGTAGAACCATGACTGGACATTGAAGTCCTTTTGAAAATATATATTTTTTTAATACTTTACAATGAATGTATATAGTTTGTGAAAATTGGTCAGAGTTTAATATGATTGTGTGTTCCACCCATGGTCACGTACTTTTGTGAGGATTAGAGACTGTGGCTTACCACAAGGGAACTTGAAATGAGGCTTAAGTGACAGACATAGATTGGACCGAATGCATTGGTTTGAGATGGGATGTCACTGTGTTGCCCAGGTTGGTCTTGAACTTCTAGATTCAAGATGTCTTCCTGAGGCAAGCTCTTGAATAATATTCTGGAACTCTAGGTGTGGACATCTGTGCTTAATTAAAAGAATGTCCTTTTCTATTCCAGAAGAAGTTCTAATTTTTGCTTCATTCTTGCAAATGTATTCCTTAAGTTGCCTTTACCTGTTCATTGACCCTTTTGAAGAAGATAGCAAGCATGTAGACAGCGCCAAGAGGAGGCCCAATGTAGCTAGAAAATGAGGAAATATAGTGGAAGAGCTGTCCATTCTGTGACGCCTGGACCAGCAGGACCCACAGGATGCTGATGACAATTAGGACGATGCCAAATATCCTGCCAGGAAAACACTGGGATTTAAAGATTAAACAAGCAGTATGCCCAGCTCCACCATTCCTGACAATAATCATCTGCTCTTCCATTGGCTTTTCAAGGAAAGTCAATCTGCTTGACCTTTCAGGAACCCATGCCTAAAGAATATCAGGTAGTAAAAAAGTCAATGAATAATCTTCTTTTCAAAATTAGCTGTAATTGTTTTTTTTTAATTTATAGGATTAGCTATGTATTCATGAAATCAACTCAAATTGTAGCAATTGGCTAGATCTTTTGAAGGTACACATATATTAGAAACAAACATTAAACTACTTCTATCCATTGCTAATAATTTATATGATAAATAAAATTATATTTTATATGATATTTTATTATTTTATTTTTATATAAAATATTTTATTATTTTATATTTTAATATTTATAGATTTTATTATTTTATTTTTATATTTTTATTTTTAAAATAATATATATATTATTTTATATTTATATAGATTCGTCCTTTTCCTTTTCCCCAGAGCGAGGGAAACTGAGTCAGTTTACAGAGATTAGAACACAGATGTTGTGTGGTGTGCTAAGAAATGGGAATGTATACTTCTTAACTCTTGTATTTCAGCAGCTAAAATGAATCTGTTAAAATACTGTTAGGAGGTAAACAGCCATCAGAGGCAGCTGTGGCCCATGGGAGATGAGTGACCATTTGAAACCCAGCATCTTAAATGATTGTGAGCCAGCAGTTTACTAATTGGTGTGATCTCCTGAGCAAATGTGGTGGTGATGGGGTGTGGATGTGTCACCAAGAGTCTGTCAAAGGACAGAGGGACAAGCGTTTCAGCTTTATAAACTGCTATAATCTCACAAGTATTGGGAAAACCAGACAGACAGTCTCAGTGTGAAGCCTAAAGGACTAAAGATTTGACCACTCATACCCACAGTCATTGGAAAATAAGTCACACCCTCCGCCTCTCGCTCGGCCTCAGCGCCTCTGTCATGTGTCCGGCACAATCACATTTCCTGTTGTAGGCAACCAAGCCTGTTTCACTCCTCGTGGCTCTCCCCCTAAGCTGGTGCTGTCTCTCACACGTCCTCTGTGCTCATATGACTGTCCTGTTGACCAAAGTACCACCTCCTGTCCATTTACTCTGTGTAAGCAGATGTCCAGCAGAAGACAGATGCACACAGGGGCCTTTCTCCTGGGTAATGGAAATGGTAATTGTCTACTTGGAGATCACCGTACTAGTGGTGGGTCACGTGAAGCTCACGCAAGCAGGAGGATAACAAGTAGCGAGATAGGAAAATGATTTGAATATTAAATAAGAACTAAGATCCATGAATGCTGATCCTATCAGAAGAATAGACTCCTTACTGTTCTTCCCGAGAAAGCCAAGGGACTCTCTACACTTACTTCAAACCACTTTACGTACCTATATCCATTGATACACCATTTTATCCTGTTCTGAATTTATTCCCAGAACTTATGGCTGTATGATTAAGAAGGTAGTTGTTAATTATTTATTTTCCACACAAAATCATAAATCTCATTAAGAAATTAAAAAAAAAAATCAGTGGTTGTTTTTTCTCGTATCTTTGTTATGAGAAATTGTAGGCTTTAGACAACATAGGTGGAAAACTTATTATTGTAGTGGCTGAAATGTTTTTGTTGTTGTTGTTTTTCGAGACAGGGTTTCTCTGTGTAGCCCTGGCTGTCCTGGAACTCACTCTGTAGACCAGGCTGGCCTCGAACTCAGAAATCCGCCTGCCTCTGCCTCCCGAGTGCTGGGATTAAAGGCGTGCGCCACCACTGCCCGGCGGCTGAAATGTTAATAGCACTTGTGCCTATGAGTTTGTGGGGTCTCCCTTCTCCCCAGGGGTTGTTAGCCACTGGCTGGCCAGCGAGGACAAAGGGAGCAGAGAGGGAGCACAGGGTGAGTTGAAGGATGAACCCCGAGACCAATGCAGAGAGATAAACCTACTCTTCCAGGAATAGGGTACATAAGGGCTTTTAGGGGTACGGGTGGAAAGAATTAATTGGCCATATTAATACATTACCTAATTATCATGCACGTGGGACGCCAGAGCGGGACTTGTGTGCTGAGTGATGCAGCTCTGACAATTCATTCCTCAAATAAGGCCAGGCACCTGTGCTCAGAGATGCTCTCCAGACAAAGTCAGGCAGAGAGAGGGAAGCCCCGCTGAGAAAAGGAGTCCTCTATTTTGCACCCAGCTCCGAGGGCCGTCTAGTCATGGGGGACTTCAACCTTAGTAACGGGTTCTCCAACATGAGTTTTTACTGGAACCATTTCATCTTGAGCCTCATGAAATCCAGGACACCAAGAAACTCAGGCTTTATGTCTATGTCTCTCTGTCTGTTGTCAGGAGCCACCAAGGGACAAGTTAATAACTAGCAGGTGATCTTCGCTTTAAATGATACCTACGATGAAGCTCCGACAGGCAAGGCCCAGGAGAAAATCATTTTAGGAAAGATTCCTGCTATTAATATGCTTTTCCTGTTATTACTAAACATCTATGACAATCACTAAGTAGTAGCACACCCCTTTTAAGCAGATCTCTGCAGATCCACAAAGATGTACTGTCTTGTAGTGATGCTATGTAGACAAATAGATGACTTCTTAAATCTTTATGATGATCTTATAAGAATTCCTAAAATTATATCAGTGACTATTAAGCTCTTTTATAGTGGGACTGCTATTAGGTCCTTTTCTGATAGTCAAAGTGCAATGAGAACTCTGCCAGTCTCTTACATGTCACCAGTTAATGACTTCTTAAAATAGTAACCAGAATTTCTACTACTCAGAGCACATTCCAAAAGGTTATAAAGCCATTAACCAAGGGTCATAAAAAGGGAACTAAAGATTCACTATAGGTGCTAGGACAGAAGATAAAATATTGACTGGGTTTATCTATACAAAACTTCACTAATAACTTAGTTATGGTTTTAAACCTTCAGTGCGCCTATGGAGCTGTGACAGGTGATGGATGTTTAGCCAGATAATTACCCCTAATGGATATGCAGGTAAACAATCTCTGCTGAAAACTTATATTTCAATTTATGATTTGATTTTATGTGTGAACTTTTGATGAACTTTTTAACACATGATCATGTATTCTGAAAGACGTTTAAGTGCTGAGGACAAAGGGACAAGAAGAGGAATTTTTCTCTTTCCCCGCTTAGGATCTTTCTGATTTCACCTTTTCTTAGATAGCTCTCATAGGACACTTTTTACAACTTAGAAATAAACGCTATAATCACTTCTCAAAGTGTTTCTTTTTCTTCCTGTGACTTCTGACTGGCAGGCTGAAAGTTAGAGCTGCGGTAGTAGGTCCTGCTGAGGTAGAACGAAGGCCACCTGACTTAATCCACCACTTCCCAGGTGTCAATCGCCTCAGCCAGCAGCTGTGTACCCTCAGAAAGTGCAAGAAAAAATTTAGGACCTTTCAGAAGTTATCATGAGCATTTAAGTAGTTAGAGAGTGAGAATGTCCGGAGACCCTCAGACTTTAAAGCCACACCAGAGTTCTACTCTCTGCCCTGTCTCTATCCTCTCCAGGCCGGGAGGCTCCTGGCAGTCTGTCTCTGTGTCTCTGTCTGTCTCTGTGTCTCTGTCTCTGTCTGTCTCTGTCTCTCTTTCTCTCTGTCTTTGTCTCTCTGTGTCTCTGTCTCTTTCTCTCTCTCTCTCTCTCTCTCTCTCTCTCTCTCTCTCTCTCTCTCTTTCTCTCTCTCTCTCTCTCTCAGTTGATTTGTAAAGAGTTAAGATCTGGAACTAGGGACATTTCCAGTTGCTATGCCAGGCAGTTCATGTGTTAACTCCTGTTGCTGGGACAGCACAGTCCTTTAGTTACGCCCTCATCCCCTTTGCAGCCAGTGTGAATGTAACCGTGCTAAAGCTCTTCCAATGCTGTTGTCACAGACGCTGTACTCATTTGCCAGATGGAGAGTCTCCACCTCGGAAGAACTGAGCACCGACCCCCAGGTTTCCTCAGTGTGCAGTCTATGGAGAATGAGGGACTTCAGAACAAACTTCGCCTGCCAACCCACACAGATGGAGGGACCTGTTTTCACCATAGGAGACCCACATGGGTATATGGTGTAAAGGAAAAATGATACGCCTGCTATTTTATCAGTCCAGAGTTATTCTTATCATTAATATTTGCAAAAGTCATAATGTCTTTTCTGTCAAAATCACTTCCTATATTCTGATATTGAGACAACTGAATATTCTTTAATATTAATTAAAATGAAATGCACACACACACACACACACACCCCAATCTCCCTGACTGAATTACATGTTCAAATAAGCTAACAGACAGAAACACTCCAGTCAGATGCCCATGAACAGAAAATTCTTATATATTCTTATAGTGTTCCTGTAATGGATTATATATATTGAATAAAGTATTCCTGAACAATGCAACATGATTAGTCATGGAAGAATTAAAAATCCTACTGTGCTATTCTGATTACCATACCCTAACCTGGGAGGTTTGAACTGCCAGTTGCATCACGAACAGCAGTTATTAGCTCTGGAAATGTGGAACCCAAGAAGAGATTTTTGGGTCCCAGTAACTTCTACTTGACAAAAATTATGGTTATAGGAGTGTTCAATTTTTAAAAAGGATTTATTTATTTAATGTATATGAGTGCTCTCTCTGCATGTATACCTGCATGCCAGAGGAGAGCATCAGGTCATATTGTAGATAGCCATGAGCCACCATGTGGGTGCTGGGATTTGAACTCAGGTCCTCTGGAAGAGCAGTTGGTGCCCTTAACAGCTGAGCCATCTCTCCAGCCCCAAGTGTTCAGCTTTCCAAGACAGAATTTTGCCACATATTTAATGCTTCATGTTCTCCCTCTCATTTTACACTTTAATTTTTAAAGCATTGTACAAAATGGCAGATAGATTCTGCCTGAAATTAAGTGAAGAAGAGGACCCCACCTTGGCTGCTATTTCTTGTTTCCTTCCATCTCACCATCTTCAAGGCTCCCAGTCTGCCCAGGGTCTCCTAACTCTCCAAGAAGCCTCTTGGACTTTGCCTCTTCTTGAGGATCTGTCTCTGTCTAACATGGCTCAACCTTTACTGGATGTAGTTGGTTAACTTCTCTGTGTAATGCAGTTGAGGTAATTGGTTGTTTCTGTATGGTAGGCATAGAAATTGTTAAAGACTTTCAGCTATCGGACTTACAGTGTGAGGTATATCCAATTAAACACGGACTGAGTTTTGTTTTGTTTTGTTTTGTTTTTTTGTTTTTTGAGACAAGGTTTCTCTGTGTAGCCCTGGCTGCCCTGGAACTCATTCTGTAGACCAGGCTGGCCTCGAACTCAAAAATCTGCCTGCCTCTGCCTCCCGAGTGCTGGGATTAAAGGCGTGGGCCACCTCTGCCCGGCAACGGACTGAGTTTTGTGAAGAGATGGTGTAGGGATAATGAAAAGGGTAAGGGTGAATAATACTCAGACAGGGGGAGTCTGAAAAACTAAACTGCTCCATTTAAAACTATGGCTGTAATTTTTGTGTCAGTGAAGAGGTGAAGATCTAATGATTCTTCCCCATTGTAGAATTACAGTTTTAGGTTCCCTGAATCCAAAGAGCAGGGCTCTGTAGTACCTGTCTCTAGCCACCCTCCTCAGAGGAGTTCTAGGCAGAGACCAGGTTCCCTCACCGTCCACCTAGCATGAGCTCTCTCTCCGATGCCTTCTTCCTTATCTTGGTGTAGAGGTCCATGGTGAAGAGGGTGCTGGCACTGTTGAAGATGGAGGTCAGGGAGCTCATGAGAGAAGCCAACATGACTGACAGCATCAGGCCTCGCAGTCCTGGGGTCAGAGGGAGCAAGCTCTGGGGAAGGTGGGTGTCATGGCTTATGAGTGATCTGCTATATCAAAGAGCCATTCAAGGGTAAAGCCCACTCTTACAGAGTTATTATCTAATGCAACTATCGGTGTACATCATTGCTGAATTTTTCTTGGTGATTCAATCATTTAAAGCATATAAGATATTTAGAAAGTTATCAAAACACAGTAAAGCTTCAATATGTGTTGGAAACAGTGATTAGTCATGTAAAGGGAATACATCATTACCGACTATAACAAGGTTTAATGAAATTCATCATATTTGAATGTCAAAGATGTAATAGTGAAATCCTTGCCTTTTAATTTTTAAAATACAAAGCTGTCATGTGGCTGGTTAGCTTCTTAAAATTAGCTTAAGAAAGGTAAATATCTGGATTTATAATGCAAACATTTTCTGAGGGTCTTCCTCAGGTTCAGCTTCATATTAGCTTAAAAGCTAAATATTACATAAAGGTCATGTTCTAGGAACTACTTCGCAAGAGAAGGAAGAATCCAGAACCATCTTTCACTGGAGGAGAAACTCTTGGCTTTGTGAGAACCAGGGAGCTAGAGTCCTGGAAGATGATACTGCTGAAAAATCTTTATGGGCAAAGTTGATAGTTTTCAATCACTGTGAGAACTTCACAGTTCTGCTCCTAACCCCCATTAGTGATGGCTCCAGACTTCCCAGTACAGCGTAAGATGACACACATTCTACCTTGAGTTTGTGGGTTCCCTAATTTTGAATGAGCTTGTGTATACCAAGGAGGAGAAATAGCACAGAAGTGTCACCAGCCACTTAGATTTTTCAGCTCTGTACGTTCTCTGTTTATGGTCCCCACAGCAATGATCACTTTCTGAAATTCTAATAATCAGGACTTCACAGATAAAGCTTATTATCTAGACTGTAGGGCCAGAGTGAGTTCCAAGGTGTAGGGTAATCATGCTTGCTTTACTGATAAATCGTAAGAGCCAAAGAAACAGGAGGAATGGTACATACTCAGGTACAAAGCATGCAGATTGAGATTTTGTTCTGATGTCAAGGTAAAAATTAACTTCTAGTCTTCTGGGCTTCTATATTTGTAGCATTAAAACTTCTTTGGCTAACAAATCATTTCAATGTTAACGGAGTCAGAAGATAGCATTCACCCTAGGCAGTATCTTCTAACAGAAATTAGCTCCTCTCTGCAATCTCCAGACCCAGCCAGCATGTGACTGGTAGACTGTGACTGATTCTCAAAATTGTCTGATGAGCAGGACTGAATTAATGAAAGGATTGCCAGAGAGTCTCCCCTAATACATCCCTCATGACCCGTGTACCCTTCAAGACATGCTACAGATGTTACCAACCATAAGGCATCAGCTCCAGCACCAGGGTAGGGTAGGCATAGTTGGTGCAGCCGACTGCAGTGCCACACTGTTTCACGCACTCAGAAGGTACAACGCAGGCCACTTTATCTGAGAAGAGACACACAGTTCATTGAGCAGGACTTGACTGAGTACAATCTGCCAGCGAGGGACAGAGGGAAGATGCAAGATCATAAATGGAAGAAGCTGTGTTTGCCTAGAAATTGGATGCTGAACTTCGAACTTGATACACTTATGCCTAGTTGGGGAAACAGTGAATGTTGCATGATGGGATTGACAATAGGAATGTGTCTTCCATTCCTCAGAAATGACTGGCTATGTCTCCTTTACCTTTCCTAATCAAGAAAAAGTAATTTCTCAAGAAAAAAAAATGGCAGTCGTTATCCTCATCTGACTCGGAAATTAATTTTCCCCAAACATTGACAATTGATCCAGTTTTGACTCCAAGACCTTCTTGGTCAAAGATGTTGTCTTACGCAATCCTAAAAGGTCAGTGTGGTGGTTTGAATATGCTTGGTCCAGGAGTGGCACTATTAGGAGGTGCGGCCTCATTGGAGTGGATGTGGCCATGTTGGAATGGGTGTGGCCTTGGATAGGTGTGGCCTCTTTGGAGGAATCCTGTCACTGTGGGGGCAGGCTTTGAGATCCTCCTAGGAACAAGATGTGAATTCTCATCTTCTTCTCTAGCACCATGTCTGGCAGGACGCTGCCACGCTTCCTGCTTTGATAATAATGGACTGAACCTCTAAAATTGTAAGCCAGCCCCAATTAAATGTTGTTCTTTATAAGAGTTGCCTTGGTCATGGTGTCTGTTCACAGCCATGGAAACCCTAACTTAGATAGAAATTGGTACCAGGGACTGAGATATTGCTGTGATAGGCCTGACCAAGCTTTTGCTTAGTGGAATGTGGATTTTTGGACTCTCGAATTGGAAAGCAATTGAATGCTTTAAGTGGGACTTGATGGGCTATCCTAGTAGGAATATGGAAGGCCTTCACTGGTGTAAAAGGTGATTAGAACTCTGGAGATTGTTCTTACGATGTTTTAGTGAAGCTTCTTTCTTCAGTGTGCCTTTTGTAAGGGAGGAAAGCATCCTTCAAGAAGTGTTAGAAGCCTTGACTTCAGTTAGGAGGAGCGCCTCAAAGCCCACTACCACAGTGATACACTTCTTCCAACAAGGCCACACCCACTCTAACAGGGCCACGCCCACTCCAACAGGGCCACATCCACTCCAACAGGGCCACACCCACTCCAACAAGGCCACACCCACTCCAACAAGGCCACACCTACTCCAACAAGGCCTCGCCCACTCCAACAAGGCCACACCTCCTAGTAGTGCCACTTCCTGGGCCAAGCGTATTCAAGCCACCACAGTCAGCTATCACATCCTTGCTCAGTCCCACCTTATCACCCAGGGAACTTCTGGGCTATCTTACATCAAGTCCACTCACATGAACAGGATGCACAGTTTCAGAAGTCTGCAAGGAGACTGGCAGCATATATGAAAGTGATACAGAAGAGTGCCAAATCTGCCAAATGTTCTTCTGAGTTTTTTCTCAGAAGTGCCTCCCTCTGTTGGGGATTGGTTCTAATGCTTTGAATTAATCTGGCCCCCAAAATTGGGAATCTACATGTCCAAATGCTGAAGGTCCTTGTCCCCAATTGTTTTTTGATCAATCAATAAAGAGCCAACAGCCAATGACTGGGCAGGAAGACTAAAGGTGGGACTTTTAGATTTGCATGGGCTAGGAACTGGGATAAGGAAGGAGAGAGATCTCTGTGACTCAGGGGAGAAGGATGGGACATACGATCTGTAAGAGAGAAAGCCAACCAGCCATGTAAGAATTCAGGTAAGTGGCCACTGACCACTTCCCCAATTGGGTCTGGGGTAGCATAGGAAGGTTTATGAGTCTCAGGAATATCAGAGGGGAGCATGTGCTAACAGGGAAGGTTTAAGAGTGCCCAACCTTGGGGCTAGTCAGGGCATATAAAAAATTAACTGATGTGTGTATGTGTGTGTGTGTGTTTCATTTGCAATTCCAGAGGGCTCTGGTGGGTGGCTGGGAGAGTGACCCTCTGGGAGCACAAAGCGGTCTAGCTAAATTACCACTACATCCCTCCATCTCTCCTTCTAACCTGTCAAAGTTTTTCTTATCTCAAAACCCTCAGATATCAAGTATAGAGAAGAGGATTCATATATCCATGGCTTGCCTGTGTACAGAATGCGGCTGATCACCATGAGGAACATGGGCAGCAGCTTCAGATAGCCACACATGATGCAGGCAGCCTTCACGTGGGACATGTTCTTGCCACATAAGCAGCGTTGTACCATGACCTGTCAGGGAAACACAGCATATTAGTGCAATCATCTGCTAGTGATTTAAAGAGGGTGAGAATACATTTCCAAGGCTTAATATATATAATAAGAAATTATTATATGGTTAGAGCCAAAGCCATCGCTCAGCAGTGAAAAGCTCTTGATATTATTCATGTAGAGGACCAGGGTTCAGTTCCCAGCAGCCATAGACATTTATAATTCCAGTTTTGGAAGAATCTAATACCCTCTTTTGACCTCCATGGACACAGGGCACACAGATTGTGCACATACTTACCTGCAGACAAAATACTCATATGCATAGAATAAAATTAAATTAAAAAATCATTAAAAAATATATGGTTAGTGGAAAACAATGGGCTTTACAGCAACACCAGGATTTGTATTACTACTTAATTTGCAGTGTTTAACTGTTGGAACAGGCCTGGCATGGTGGAAAAAAACCTCACAGGTCTGTCTCGGGCACTGCGGCTCAGGGTGGGACAGCAGACATGCGGGAAGTGGCTGAGCATCTTCCCACACAGTCTGATGGGCAGGTGGGGACTGTGGGAAGCCTCTGCGGGCCCTGCCCGTGGGTGAGGGAGGGGGCCATTCCTGGGGAACTCAAGGCAGCCATCTTTGTGGGTTCTCTAGCCCGGAATACTGCAGTTGCCACAGGGTGCCACAGATGGGCTAGCCAGAGCGCAGCTGGGGTTCCTGCTGGGACTGGGTCTCAGCAGCTTGGGACGCTGCAGCTGGGGTTCCCGCCGGGAGCAGGGTCTTGGCGGCTTGGGGCGCCCGGCTACCTGCTTAGGCTTGGGTGAATGGGTACTGTCTGGGAGCACTGGGAAGCCCTCAGTGAGAGATTAGATGCGGCTCCTTAATCGAGGGCCAGATCCCTCGCTTCCCATGGTGGGTTCAGATGAAGAGACAGTCCATAGTTCTAAGGCATTTATTTTCTTCGTGTGGAGAGTGGCGTGTATGGAATTATAGCCCCGCCTCTCTGGGAGAGGCGAGGCAGATATAGTAACTGGGAAGGGGCATGGCTAAGCCTTTAGGCGTCTCATTAACATGGGGATGGCTTGGGGCTGTGTGGCCATGCCTCTACCTGAGGAGGGGTGGTACGTGATCATGACTGGAGCCAAAAGCCTGCCGGGAGCATTGGCATAACATTTCCAGTCCCTTGCAGATTCTGCCGGGTCTCTCAGAGTTTTAAGCCTGTGCTCAACCGGGTGCCAGACTGCCTGTCACAGATCACTGCCCCACATTTAACCCCTGTAAATCTCCTGTTACTCATCCCTAAAGAAGAAAGATCTCTTGCAGGACATTCTCAACATTTCATATAAAGTACACACAACCCTTGTACATAGAATATATACATTATCTATTATTGAACCACGGATATCACACCCAGATTTTGGCAGCATGCTCCTCAAGCCACTTCTGGGGCTGCCACAAGTTGTGTCCTCTTGTCTTGAACATTGTACACACAACATCTTCCTTGTTATTATCAGGTACCTTACTTCTAGGCGGTCAAGCCCGTTCCCATGGAAACGCCATAATTAGGAAGCCATGAAAATAGAGCACTGCGACATTCATTCCTAGAATTCTCCAGACTATCCTGAAAACTCATCTGGTTAGGAACTGAAAGTGATAGAACTGGTGTGGTCCTGAGGGGAGGGATTCGATGGAGACATCCCATTTAGGGCCCAGTGTTCCAAGGTCTCTTACTCTCTGTACATTGTCTGACTGTGGTCTCCATGTTCCCATCTGCTTCAGGAGGAAGCTTCTGATGAGAGAGACACTGATCTATAAGTATAGAAGAATGTTGTCAGGAGTCATTATATTGCTAGATTTCTTCTTCTTCTTCTTCTTCTTCTTCTTCTTCTTCTTCTTCTTCTT